>OY253669.1:1018531-1176421 GCA_958009085.1 Protoeuglena noctilucae | reverse complement strand
CAGCTTGCGCTTGGTCGGCGCCGGGGAGGTCGCCACGGGGGCGGGGGCAGGGGCCGGCGCCTGCGGGATCTGCTGGGGAGCGGACCCCGGCTGCACGGGCGCCTGCGCCTGCATGGACGGGTGCCCGTGCATCGGCGCCGCGAAGGCCATGCCCTGCACGGGGCCCGGGATGGGCCCCTTCCCCACGCCGGCATTAGGGAAATGCTGCGGCCACATCGCGGGGGCCATGCCGGCGTACGGCATGCCCTGCACCGCGCTGTGCTGCGGTGGGAGCCCGTACATGGGCGGAGACGCGAGGGAGGGGGACTGGCCGTGCGGCCTGGGAGGGATGGGGTAGTACGCCGGGGTCATGGCACCCCGGTCGCCCCTCTGCCCCTGACCCCTGCCGTCCATTCCCTGCGCGGAGGAAACACGAGGGTCGCCGGTGGGGGGAGGCGCGGGCCCGGGCGGCGCGGGCTGCAGCAGCCGCACGCAGAGCACAGTTGCCCTGAAACCCCTCCGGGGGCGGCGCCGGCGGCGCGGCACGAGGCGGCTCGTCACCTGCGTCCGCCAAAGCCAGACCGGGGACGCCCGGCGAGACCCTGTCCTTCCGCCGTTGCCAGCGCCCGCCTCGAGCTCGCGGTCGCCTGCTGCGGGAGCGGGCGCGGCCAAGCGCGATGGAATTGGACGCTAAAAGACGTCTCACACGCGCTCCCCACGGCTACGATCCGCGCGGGCGCGCGCGGGAGCACAACTCGGTGGGCACTCCATCCAAAAGGTCTCGGAGGCGGGCGTGGCCGCGGCAGGGAAGGATGTGGATGCGACGAAGACTAAGGCGCCCGCCCGCGCTCAGGTATGTAACCGGGACGACAAAAGACGCGCCCATCGCCGGGCACTCTCGTGGGGGAGCCCGAGCGCGTCAGGCCGACGAAGCCAGTCCCAGGAGCGCGGCGAGCAATCCCAATAAGAGATGGTCGTGACCCCGAACGCCCGCTGGATCCCCCCCAAGCGGCACACGAGCCCACCGGGCCCGCCGCAGCGACCCCAGGGGCGCAGCCGCGGTCACCTTACGTCCGTAGGCCGCGTCGGAATCAAGCTCGTCTGTATTTCGACCCCTGGGGCACCCCTCGAGCCCGGCTCACGAGCCGCCCTGGGCCGCCTGGGCCAGCGCACGCGCCTCTGCCCGCCGTGATCTGATGTCAGCTCTATCTCTTCTTGGGAAGGCCGTTGTTGTGGTGGATTGCGCTCACATCGACGCCACGAGCCGCCCTTGGCCCCTCGATCACCGACACGCTCCGACTGACAAAATGGTCGAGCCCCAAACCAACGGGAGAGAGCTCACGCGGTACCCATTCGTCAGCCTGTTGCACGGGCGCGCCCCCGCATTCGGCCCTGGAAGCCTCTCGCTTTGCACGTCGCAAGCGCGGCGAGGCAGCCTGAAAGGCACGTCTGAGCTTTGTGGACCGGAGCCGTGAGCCTTCGGTGATTTGTCGGACATGCGCCTCCGTGCACCTGACTGGCTGCGCTCAGACCCCTGCACACACGCACAGCAGGGGCCGCATGTCAGGCCCCTCGCGTGAATCCCTTATTGCGCTTCCGTGCCCGCCACCTGTCTCGCAGGCATCGACAGCGCCTATCGTAGCCTGGCGAATGCGTCGCTCTTCAAGGGCGCGTGTCCGCGGCTGACGGGACCACGAGGGACGCGCGCGCGGCAAGGCTGCCATGCTCGCCCCGGACGGCGGGATCGACGCCTCGGCGCCGGACCAGACTTTGCCGATGGAAGAGGAGCAACAGAGCTCCGCACCTGCCGGTGGCCGCGGTGCCATCGCGAGCGAGGAGCGGGCTGCGGTCGTCCTGCAGGCCCTGGCGCGTGGCCACCTGGCCCGCAAGCGCCCAGGCCCCGCAGGACCCCAAGTCGCGACCCGTCCGCAAGCGATGATGTCGGAGGAACGTGCTGGCGTTATCCTTCAAGCGCTGGCGCGGGGCTACCTCGCGCGGAAGCTCGCTGCTCCTGTGGCCCCGCCCCTGCACCCGGTGCTTCCCCCGGAAGACGCCCCTGGGCCCAGCGCGCCGCTCAACGCGATGCCAGCTGAGGTCGCCAATCACGATCAGAGCCGTCCTGGCCTGACCGAGGAGGAGGCGGCCACGCATCTGCAGTCCCTGGCCCGTGGGTACCTGACCCGGAAGCGCCCGGCACGCCGCAACCGCCCAGCACCCTCGCCAGGCAAGTATTGAGATCGGAGAGCACCCCGCTGTTCCTCGTGTCGCAGTCTTGGCCATATATCGCATCCAACAAGGCGAATGAGAGGACGGACTTGGACAAGGCCTGAGCTCTACCCCCCAGTGCTTTACTGCAGGATCTGCTGCCCCGCCTGAAGCGCATGAGGAGAAGCAGAGCCACGAACCGGAGGCCGGCGCGGTGGGGACGGAGCAGGCGCCTGCCCCGAGCGCACAGGCATTGATGGCGGAGGCGGATGCGCTCGACATGGTGCAAGGCGCTGCCAAGGGCTACCTGGGTCGCAAGAAGGCCCAGGCGGCGGGAGAGAAGCGAGCTGGTGGGCCTGTCTCGGCTGTGGCTGCTGCTGAGCCTGCAGATGGGTCATCAACGGCACCTCCCACACATGACCGCGCGCCGCCGATGGTGGACTTGAGCCCTGAGGACGCCGCGGTGCGCCTGCAATCTTTGGCCCGGGGCCATCTCGCTCGCAAAGCGCCGCGTCCTGCCCGGGCGACTGAGGCGGACCACGTAGCGCCTGCCGCTGGGGCAGGTGACACTGGGGTGGGCACCCCACCTTCGCTCCCTGCTGGCGAGAGCGTCGATGGCGTGGCGACCGCGGCGGGTGCTGCTGACGAGGGTGTCGATGGAGTGGCGGCTGGGGCGGGTACCCCGCCTTCGCTCCCTGCTGGCGAGGGCTTCGCGGAGCCTGAGGCAGCAGCTGCTGTGGGCGGCAGCGGGCCCAAACCAGTCAGCAGCAAACCATCACGGGAGAGCAGCATCGCCAACTTGCGGGCCATGGCTGACCGGAGGACCAGCACGTGAGCAGCGAGCATGGCGTGGCATTGTTCTCGTGCGCCCGTCATGTTGGGCATTGAGCTGTGTTGTGGGCGGCTATCACTGCAAGCGTCAGCGTTGGCTGTGCCTCTCTCGCTGCCCTTGCCTGAGCGTGTCTGTGGATGGACGGTGATCAATGATCCATTCCCCATCTGCAGGTCTTCCAAGATACTAACCCAGAGCCATGGCGTGGCCAGCAGCAGCCGTGCCTTGGACGCTCAGGTCAAGGACTCGCAGGAAACAGCCACGGCACCTGTTGTCCCTGAAGAGCGACTGAGTGGTGAAGCGGCAGGGACCTCGACGTCGCACAACAAAGAAACCGGTGCCCCCATGGGTGGCGAGAGCGTTACGGTGGCCGCCGGGGCTGCTGCAGGGGCGGGGAGCGCGGCAAGCGCTGGGCACGGCAACGATGAGGAGACGACGAGGGCGGACTTTCCGATTCCAGACCCGCCCGGCGGGGATGGTGCGACCGAGTCGCATGCGCCTCACGATGCGGGTGCGGGGTCAGGGGCAGGGGTCAGCGGGAGGCTCGCTCCGGTCCCAGAGGGGGCGGAGAGCGGCGATGCTCAGCGGCGCGAGGCTGGGAGTCACGACGGAGACCCGGAGGTGCCTCAGCACAGCGGGACGGACGAGGCCCAGGGGTCGGGTGACAAGGCGGGGACGTCCGCAAACGATGAGGGGGGCCCCGAGGGCGTCGCTGCGGCTTCTGAGGAGGGTCCGGGCGCAGCGCTGACCCCGGGGGCGTCGGGGGAGCAGAACGGGGGAAGCCGGGCGACGCCCGAGGCAGCAAGCGCCAAGACGATCCCGAACGAGGGATCAACGCCTGCGACTGGGAGTCACAGCCCGGAGGCGGGGGCGCAGGCACCTGGGGGAGCGGGGCGCGGCGGGGCTGGGCGCGGCAAGCCCGGCAGGGGTGGGGCGGGCAAGGCGCAGGCGGGCGGGGGGCCTCGCAAGACACAGAGCGGTGTGGGTCGGCCTGGGGCCCCGAGTAGAGGGCCCAGCCAAGGCCCGGAGCGCAGGCAGAGCCTGGCGAACGGGATGCCAGGCGCTGCGGTGGAGCGCAAGCCGAGCCGAGTGGCGGCGCGCGACCCAGTTGTTGCCGGGGGCAGTGATGCTGGGGAGGGGCAACCTCAGGGGCGCGGCTCTGGGGTCAAAGACGTTAAGGAGAACGGGGAGGCGGTGGACGGCGACGCGACGGGGGCTGCGAGGGTGCCAGGCACGGCACAGAGGGTGCGGGGCGGGGCTGGGAGTCGGAGGCAGGTGTTGGGGAAGGGGCCCAGCACTGTTGGGGGGCGAGGCGACGTCAATGCGTCGAAGGCGCCGTCCAGAGCATCCAGCAAACTGCTGAGGGGCCAGGGGGGGCCGCGTGCAGAGGCGCCGAAGGGGGCCGGCGCGGCGGCCGAGGCTTCAAAGCCTGGCGCGGCTGACGTCGCCGGGGAGGGCAGGGCGTCGGGGTCCGGTGCGGCGGAGCCTGGCGCGTCTGCGGAGGTTGGCTCAGGTGCGCCAGCCATTGCCGGTGCTGTCGATGGGGATGGCCCAGGTCCTGTGGACGCATCAGGTGCGCCTCAGGACCACCCCGAGGTGCCCGGGTCGTCCACGAGAGCGGCGCAGGCGTCGTCGAGTCGCCCCGTTGCGATGCGCCCGTCCAACTCTTTGAGAAACCGCGGAGAGCGCAACGGAGCGGACGGAGCCGCGGCCGCTGGGGAACCTCCAGGGGCCTCCAGCGAGTCCCCCGGGCGGGGCAGTCTGCGGCAGGCGTCGGTGGAGCGCCTGCGGGTGGCGCGGCAGCGTCGCTCCGACGGGGGAGGGAACGGTGGCGGGGACGGGGGAGGGGGCGACCCAGGGGTGACCCGTCCGGGTGATTCCGGGGCGGCCGCGGTCGGCACGGCCACGGCAGCTGCGCCTTCCGCGAGTCTGTCCTCTGGCCACCCAGCCCTGGCAGGCATCGCAGAGGAGACCGCCCCTGGTGGCGGGCGTCGATCAAGCAGCATCTACGTGACCCCGCCCCGGCACCAGTCGGTCAGCCCCGACGGCACCCGACCCTCGCGGCTGCCGCTGCCGAGCGTACCGCCCTCCCTGCCACCCTTGCCGGGCCACCGGGCCGACCCTATCTCTCCGCGCGCGGACGACACCCCACGCGGGTGGTCCAAGCTGAGCCAGCCCACGCCTCGGGCCCCGCGGGCCGAGCCCGGAGACGCGTCCCGCAGCGCCGACCGCGACGGGGCAGCCGGGCCTGGCCGGGCGCGTCGCCTCGACGCCCGGCGCCAGGCCATGGGTGTCGGCAGCAGCTCGCACTTTGCGTCCGCGCTGGCCGTGCCGGGCCAGCAGCCCCTGAGGGGCCGTGCGCTGCCCGAGGACGAGTACAGGAAGGTCGTGGAGCGGCACCGGCACATGCGCGAGGAGGTGAGCGTGGTCATGCACATGGTACCCGGGCATGATGCACCAGCTGCCGCATACAGACACCTGCACCTGCTTGGACTGCCCCGCAGATGGACGCGAGGCGTCATCGCATGGAAGCGGCGTACGACCAGCGGCTCGAGCAGCTCCAGGCGTGGCTGGTGGAGGAGGAGCAACGGCGGGCCATGGCACACGACGCCCTGGCCAGCGAACGGCAGGCGCGGCTGGAGAGGCGCCTGTGGGAGCAGCAGGCGAGGGGCATGCGCGCTTGCCAACTGTGCTGCTGCGTGTGACAGGCAGGTGTTGTTGGATGTCCCTATGCTGCGGCAACACGGCCGTAGCTAGAGATGCGCTTGGATTGGCCCTGGCCAAGAGTGGGGCCAGTCGGGGTCTGAGACATCGTATCACACGCGACGCCATGCCTCGACTCACCGGCGGCGTGCAGGAGAAACGCAAGAGGCGCGCGGACGAGCGCGAGCGTCTGCGGAGGCACGAGCAGCAGAACCCCGTGAGGGCGCCGCTGTACCGGGAGCTGGAGCGCCGGCAGGAGGACCAGAGGCGACAGGTCGAGCTCGAATTTCAGGCGAGAGAGGACCCACATTGCATGGGGCCCGCTGCGCGTCTCGTGCTATGCGCTGCAGGCCTGGACTGCTCTGCGAGGTGGGAACCGTTTGGGGCCCGTCGATTGTCGCAGGCGGCTCTGCAGCAGCGGCGCGGAGTCCCGGCCGTGCCGTCCGGGCGCCCCATGCCCCGAGAGCCCGCGCCAGGCGTCCCGAGGCAGCGCGTGCTCACGGGGCGGCAAGCGCAGCGAGCGGCATACGAGGCGCACGTCATGCGCGTGCGGGACGGGCCGCCTCAGCGGGGAGCGCCTTCTGCCCGTGGGCGCCCCAACCGCGACGACCCCGACCTGGCGGTGGTGGGCGAGGAGCACGACGGGTACTCGGGCGCGGGGGACCCCGCGGGCGCGAGTGGCGACTCGCCCAGGAACCGCGGCGTGGGCAGCGCCCGGCCGGGCGCCCCGACGCGCGGGGAGGTAAGGGAGGCGCTGCGCGTGGCGCCGCCTGGCTGAGTTGGTAGCCCAGTTGCACAGCGTGACGCGCGCACCGCCTGTGTCGCTGCGCAGGAGGCCCAGCGCCTGCAGATGCGGAGGCAGTACGGCCGGCTGGTGCGCGAGCATTTCGTGCCTGAGGTGGACGACGTGCGGAGGGAAGAAATCCGGCGCCGCATCCAGCTCTCGCAGGAACGCGAGGTGTTTCGGGACCTCATTCGCGAGGTGAGGATGCCTGAAGATGGCGCTGGCGTCCAAAGTCATGCGCCCTGGCGCCGCCGGTTGAGACCTACCGAATAAGACTGCCCGACGCGGGCACTGCGGGCGTGCTTGTGTGACTTCGTCCGCCCCCGTGAGCTGGTGCGAGAGCGATGCTGACGGGTCCCTTTCTGCGGCCCCACAGATGCCCCACCCCAACCGCGTGCACAAGGCCCAGCCGGAGGGTCCTCACCACCTGCGGCCGCTGCACCCGACCATGGACTCTGACGACGAGGAGCTGCTGAGGACGAACGTGCAGGAGATTCAACGGGCCATTGCGCCCAAGGGCAGCTCTCCCGCGAGGCGCGAGCAGAGCGCAGCCCGCGCCCCGGGCCCGCCCAAGCGGACGCTCGACCCCGCACTCAAGCGTCGGGTGGAATCGGCGAGGCTAGGGATCCCGGCGCAAGCGGCCGGGAGGTCGCGCGTCCCGGACCCGAGGCCCCGCGCGGGCGGCGTGCTCATGCAGGCGATGCAGGAGCAGACAGCGGAGGGGGCCAAGCGGCGCCCGGCGGCGGTGGTGCGGGCGTCGCTGAGCGGGTGGGACGACGGGGCGGAGGAGGACGCTCCTCCCGCGGCGGATGCCGTGGCGGACGCCCCGGGGGTGGGCGGCGAGGGCAGCCCGGCTGCGGCACGGGCCTCGCAAGAGCAGCACCGGGGGGCTGGGGCGGCGGAGGGTGCGCGGGTGCGCGAGAATGGCGTGGATCGGTCGGCGCAGGGAGGCGGTGCGGATGGCGCGGCCGGCTCGGGCGGGAAGAAGCGAGCGGCGGGTTTGGAGGATTGGGGAGTGGACCTGCGCACTCCCTGACGCGTTGGGCGAGTTTTGTTTCAAGCGATTGATGCCCCTAGTTGAGTGGAGCAAGCTGAGGGCGCAGTTGGACAAGGGCGCAGCACAAAGCGCGCCGTGCTGTAGCGAGCGTGCTGCTAGGAAACCGTGACATGGCTGCGATACTGGCGCAGTGGGATAGGTCAACGTAGCTAGACAGACGGCCGCACGTTCACTAGGTGTTTTGTGAATGCGATCCACCTCATGCCTCACTCATGCAAGCCTGGCAGTCACACACGAAGCCGTACTGCGAGAGCAGTGCCGCCCTGCGCAGCTGAGCGGGCATGGCTCCCGCCAAGGGCCCGTAGCTGACTGTGATGGGCTCGCCCTCCGCGATGGGTTGCAGAGCGTGCAGTCGCAGCAAACACGGAAGGCCGGGACTGGGCTCTCCTGGGGCGCAGTGCATGCCCGGCGACGCAAAGGCCGCATTCGGAGAGCAAGAGTGGTTGCAAAGGGCGGCATGGAGGAAAAGCCCCAGAGCCACGCGCTGCGGGGTCTCCACGGCGCCCTGGCCTCCCTCTCGCGGTCCTGGGCTTTGACCCAATGAGACCAAAGCTGGGCTTCCAGTCTCATCACCCCGCCCGGCTGGCAAGCCCACGGCGTTGGCGACCACTCGGCCCAGACACGCCAGCACCAGCGCCGTTGCCCTCTCCTGAGGCCTGGCCTTGTCTGGAGGATGGCCTGCCAGTGCTTGCAAGGCTTGCCCAGTTCCTTGGATCGCATAGCACCGGCTGACCAGCACCGCCGTGGCCGTCAGCTCGGCCAAAAGGTCGACGTCCATGGACCTGGGAGGGAAAGAGGCATGTGCACGCAGATGGTGAGACGCCATTGCCTATGCACCGATAGCACCGCTCTGCAGGATGACCACGGAGCGGGTCTGCGCACAGACACGACAGTTGCGATATGCCCACCGCAGCCATGCTCCTCACCCTAGCGGGCATTCGAGCAAAGCGATTGCTTGCGCCACCGCAGGGGTGAGCGCCGCGGGGCCCTCCGCCTGCAGCATCCGTGCCATGCGGCCCGCAAGGAGCGCCTGCTCCCCCAGGAGCGCTGAGAAGACGTGTCCGCACTCAGCTTCGCCTGCCCACCCCACACACCGTGTGAACCGCTCTTGGCAAGTGGAGGAGCAGAACCGGTGCATTTGACAACCCCCTTGGCAAGGCACGTAGTTCACCGGCTGCGGGTGCAGAGGGGGCGAGGAGTGGGATGCGGTGGAACAGACACCCCCAGCATCTTCATCGCGCTGTGTCACTCACCGGCAGCGCCCCCAGACACCCCTGGCACCGGTCTCGCCATCGTCTCTTCCCCAGCGACCACAAGGCAGGCAGCTCCGTCAAGATGACCTCGCCGGCACGGATGCTGCGCGCCGCAGCACGCTCCCGGCCCCGCCCCTCCGCCCGCTGCACCACGGACGCTGTTTCCGGCACCAACGCCTCGTCCGCGCCCCGCAAAGGCGTGGAAAGGGCTTCTGAACGGCCTTCCCCCGTCGCACTGAGCAGCTGCTCGATTGCGTCGCGGAAATAGCGGCTGGTCACGAAGGCCTGCTCTCCGATTTCTGCCAGCACGTAAAGCAGCCGTTCCTTGTCCCCGCGCGATCCCTCGATGCGTTGGGCGGCGGCAGCCATGCCATTTCGCACAGCCCGCACGCAGTCCTCCATCTCGCGGCAGTCGATCAGGCTGCTAGCGCGCTCATGCGCGCATCAATCTCGTCGACCACCGCTGTATTGCGATGCCTTCAAGCGCGCATTAATATGGTCAGCTTTTCTGCAGCACGCCCGCGTCATGGTCAGTCTCAGTCTATCAGCAGCTTCCGCAAGAATATTTTGGCTTCCTCGGACCCGACGTACCCTGCGATCTCCTCTCGCCCGACCCAGGCGACCGCGCCGCCCTTGCAGCGCCCCCGAAGCCGTGGGCTCGCCGGCGGTTCGTACGACACCAGGTGGGCTCGGTGGAAGAAAACAGACCCCGGGCCCTCCTCCACGCCCCCCAGGCCCCCCGACGCCGAGAAATGCCCGGCCGGCGCGTTCCCCACGAAGTACGCCCGCATGGCCCCCACGTCCTCCTCCTCGATCGCCTCAGCCAGCGCTCGCTCAGCCGTCTGTCGAATGGTCTCTCCCTGCGCGCGGGCGGAGACCGCGGGCATCCAGTGCATTGCGGGGCATCAAGCCCAGTCGAGATGACGAGAAGGCAACGGCACCCAAGCGGTCGCAGGGTGAGACGGCTCACCTCCTGGTGCACCGCCGTCGGGAAGCCCCACCGCCCGTCCTGGTACCGAACGAGCATCACGAGGCGCCGGTCCAGCTTGCGCCAGGGAGTCGAGGCGTCCCCGCTCTCGTCCGCTCGCGTCAGCCGGTGCTCCGGCTGCCAGGCATGCATGCGCGACACCTCCTCGTCCGTCGCCAGGCTCTTGGGATCCATGTATTCCCGCGGAACGCGCTTCCTCTTGCGCTCCTGGATCTGGGCCTGCCAATCGTAGAACTCCTTCTCCCTGCGGCGGGAGTGGAGAGCAGGATGATCAGATTCACCGAGCGGCCGCCTGACACGTGTCATCTGCCCGACAAAGAAGAAGCGGAGCCAGCCCGGGCATCCGCACGACGCACCATGCCTCCACCTCCGGCGTGATGACGGGCAGTCGCTCGAGGAGGCACGCCGCCTGGACCGCCGCGCCCGAAGACGATGACATCCAGCGCCTCAGCGTCGAAGAGAGGCCATACGACGTGGAGGCTTGGCCGAAGAGCGTCTCCCGCCACGCTGGCGCGACGCCCGCCGCCCTCTGCATCCTGCAGCGTCTCCCCCGATAGCGTGGGCTCCCCTTCGCGGCGCCTGCCTTGGCAGCCACACGAACCGCGCGTGCCAGGTTGGTTTCTGCGGCGGAATGGGCGAGAGCCGCGAAGGTGATCCGGCACGAGCTGTCAGCTTCGCTGCCAGCCAGGTTGCGAGGAAGTCGAAAGCGCTGGCGTTGCGCGTGGCACCGCATCGACCACGCCATCAAACGTCGTCCTCCGCACCTGGCCTTAGCCATGCGATCAGCGGGGACCCAGTCTTAGGAAGAACGTCTCGACAGCTTGCAATCTAGCGCAGCGCTTGTAGGGAGGCATCGCTCTTTGCGATTTTCACGCGAATAGCGTGACACACTGCGGGCGCGGGGCCCCCACTGGGCGGCTCACGAGCCGCTGCACATTTCACAGCGTTCCGAGAGGGGCGTGGAGCAGGAGATGGCGTCCATGGAAGGTTCGTGGATGCAGGGTATCGTGGGTCGTGCTTTGCGCCCCTGGAAGCACGTGAAAGTGTGGCCCTTTTCCTCGGGTGGGCGTCCGCGCTCATATCTGCCGTTCCTGGATTGAAAGCGTTCCGTTTTCCCCATCGCCTGGGTTTGGTTGCCTTGATGGCATCGTATCGGTCGCCGCGACGGTCGCTCGGCCCCGCGATGAGCGGGCTGAGGCGTTTGACCGCCTTGTTGCTTAGCCCGGAGCCTCAGGCGGGCGCCTCGCCTCGCGCACAGGCGCCTCTGGAAGCACCATGGACAATGCTGGCGGTGGCGGTGCTGTCGGGGCCAGGGGAGCGTCGCAGGCTCTCCCCTCGCGGGGCGATGATGGGAAGTGGAGTCGGATGCGGTTTGACGACGACAAGCAGGCGCTCTTGCGGGTGAGCTTGCGGCGCCTGCTCGTTTCGCTGACTGTCAACGCTCCCACGAGCCGCGGGCGCCTCCCTCGTGTCGGAGCCGCCCCAACTCCCACTGCGACGTTGCAGGAGAGCAGCGGCAGCGCCAAGGGGGGCACCAGGCGCGTCCGGGTGCTCAAGAGCGACCAGTACGCCGAGCTGATGGACACGGACGACCTCGACGGACCAGACTCGCCGGGCCCTGACGACCAGGAAGTCATGTGGTGCGTCCTGCGTCGGCGCCCCATCGCCATGGCGCCTCACCGCTTGCCCGACACCCTCCTCTTCTCGCGCGCAGCTCTGAGTCGAGCGAGGGGTTCATGGTCGTCGAGGAGCGCAACGCGGAGGAGGGATGCTCGCTGTCGGAGTCCATCTTCAACTTAGCCAACACCATCGTCGGAGCGGGCGTCATGGCCCTGCCGAGGTGAGACGCGGCGGGCTGACCGGGGCAGCGACGGACAGCAGTCGAAGCAAGGATGACGCCGACGGTGCCCTGCCCGCCTCGCCCTCTCAGGATCGTCTCGGAGCTGGGTCTCGCGCTGGGGCTGTTTGCCATCGGCGCGGGGGCTTTCATCAGCATCTTCTGCCTCGAGGCTCTCATCTGGGTCTCGGATACGACGCGGCAGACAGGCGAGGCGCGGGTCACGAGCTGGGCCTCGCATGCTGGGCTCCACCAGTGGCAGTCCTGACGACTGGTCGGGTCGTGCTCGCAGTGTCGTACGGGGCTCTGGTCGAGAGCCAGTTCGGGCGGTGGGGCGGCCGCAGCATGCAGCTGGCGATCATCGTCAACAACTTCGGCATCATGATCGTCTACCTCATCATTGCTAGCGACGTGCTGGTGGGCGGGGCCGACATCCGCGGGGTGCTGCCGGTCCTGTTTGGGACGCCCGGCGGCGACGCGGCGCCGTGGTACCTGTCCAAGCTCGTGGTGTTGAGCGTGGTGACGTGCTCCGTGCTGGTGCCTCTGGTGGCGCTCAAGTCGATGCGGAACCTGGCCTCGACCAGCACGGTGTCCATCGCCATCGCCATGTGCTTCGCGGTGACCACGGGCGCCCTGGGCCTCACCGCGCTGACGGAGGGGAAGGAGGCGGACGTGCGGCTGTTCCCGGACGCCGCCATGCTCGGGGGCACGGCCCTCCGCGGCTTCCGCACCGTGGTCCAGGCCATGCCCGTCGTGCTCACGGCGTACAACTGCCACTTCAACATCCACTCGATTATGGGCGAGATGCGCAACTACTCCAAGGCGAGCGCGAGCGCGAGTGGGGCGGGCGGCACGCGTTGCGTGGCGATGCGAGCTTTGGTCTGTCAGACCAAAGCTCGCACCGCCACGTGGTCGGCGCGCCGTGAGATGGGCCCCTCTCACGGCGCTCGACACGCACCGTCTCATGGTGGGAGTGATCCGCGCCGCGGTCCGCGCAGGAGCGGACGGGCGTGGTGGTGCGCGTGGCGGTGCTCATCTGCGGGGCCATGTACATGGTGGTGGGCGCGGGGGCCTACATGGTATTCGGGAGCAACATCAAGGCGGACGTGCTGGCGTCCTTTGGGAGGGAGAACCTCGAGAGGCTGCTGGGCGGCACGGGGTCGGTCGTGGTGGCCACGATCGTCAAGCTGCTCTACGTGGCCTCCCTCATGGTCACATACCCGCTTATCAACTGGGCGCTGCGCGTCAACGCCTTTGAGCTGGCGTGGAACACCACCCCGGACCCGGGTGAGCGGCGCGCATGCCGCAGCGGCGGGGTCTCGGCGCGTTGGGTCCGCGCCGTTCCGGCGAGTGCGTGTCCGGCGCCGCTGCAGGGTCCCCGGTGTGGTACACGCTGACGTACGTGCTCCTGGGGTCCGGGCTCCTCCTGGCCATCACCATTCCGTCCATCTGGGTCGCGATCGAGCTCACGGGCGCCACCGCGGGCGTCCTCATCAGCTTCTTCTGGCCGATGGTGCTGCTGCTCAAGGTGGGTCGTGGTGGACAGTGTGGGTTGTGGCCGCGGCTGCCAGCCAGGAACGACGCAGCGGTCGGGGCGCGCGCGGTGACGGACCGCTGGCTCCGCGCGCAGGTCAAGCGGGACAAGGGGTCGCTGCCTTGGGGGACCACGCTCGCTGCCGCGGGCGTGTTGGTGCTCGGGTTGACCGTGACTGTGGTGGGCGTCTGGGAGTCCGTCTCCGCGATGGTTGGCGGCGCCGATGGGTAGCATTCGGGTAGCAGAACCATAAGATAGACATGTGAATCGGCAATCTCGCTTCGCCGCGGAGTTGGGGCTCAGGGCTGTCACTGACAAATTGGGCTGACGAGTGCCACCCCCGTCAGACCTCGCATGGCCCGAGGAACTCACCAGCCGGCTCGCATGACGTCTCTGCACGGATCCGCGGACTGCTGCGCAAGAGATTCGCAAGCTGCCGAGGGCCAGGGCGATACAAAGGATCAAGGGAGCCCGGTGAGATCGCCGCGCCCGTTTCCTGGGGAGCCGGACCTGCGGGGAGGCGAGATTGCCGAAGACTCGCGCGTGCACGGAGGAATTCTTTCCCGAAAGCCCCGCGTGGCGCCAACGGGGTGCTGGCTGCTCCGGCCCCGCTTGGCGGGCCCGTTCCGCGGTGAACTCGGTTGCAGATGTCGAATTTCCCGCACATTGTCGTATAAAGCAGATTGTCCCGAGGGGGGCGGGATTTCCCTCTTTCGCTCCCTTGTCCGGGGAGGCAAGCGGGCCGCGAGGGCGCTCTTGGCGCGGATCGGGTCCGATGTCCCCGTGGCCGCACTCCTGACAGCATGTCAAATCCGGGGACCCGCGGGGTGGGCCTCCGGCCAGCGCCGTTTGCTGGCATTTCCATGCGCAGGGCCCGCGCCATTTATTTCCTGCGATGGCGCCCCGGGCACCCCGTCTGAGACTCGCGACTGCCCCGTGGGATGCACGCACTTGTGGTGCTGACCACTGGTTTGCTGAACCACCTCCATCGCCGCGCGCCAACCCGCTGGGGTGCTGGGCATCTCGCGCTTGCGACCCTCCCCAATCCGGGGAGATCGGGGCCGTCTAACCTGCCCGGGCTCAGCATCTTCCATTCACGCCCCGGGCGCGCGCAGGGCCTTGCTGCGCAAGCGCCTGGCGGAGCGGGACGAGGGGCGGGCCATGAGTTCGCGGCTTCCCGAGGGCGCGAGTGGCGCCGATCACTTCCAGGACTTGTTTAACTACCTTAGAGACGACACGGAGGCGGCGTATGGGACGGTGGATGACGCGTGAGTGCTCGGGAGCGAGATGCGCCCTCCCCGCGCCCTCGGCAGCACATTGGCCCCTGATGCCGCCGATATCATGCGAATTCGCTCCGTCCAGTGGCTGGCGCGGGCTCATCTGTGCCCGCGCGCGAATCGGCGCGGCCCGGAACCCCCGGCCCCCATGCCCAACAGCCAACCGCGCCCTCGCCCCCCATGTGGCACTCCCCGCGACGGACGTGCGACCTCCCGCCCTTGTTGTGCCCTATGCTTGCAGGGATTGGGCCCAGGGAGGCGTGGGCGGTGCCTGCGCGCCCGAATTCCCCAGCCTCTTCGCAAGTGGATTCTCCAGGTGCGCAGCTGCCGGCATCTAGGGGCGTCGCGACCGCCATCGCGACAGGTCCGCCTCAAGGATTCGACTGAGCCTGGCGCGCAGGAACCACCCTGCCGCGGACCTCCCGACGCGCGACTACCCCGCGTTCTACCTGGCGGGGCCCCCGCCCCGCGCCAACGCCGCCAAGCGATCGGCCGATCGCATGCTGGCCGTGACGACTCATCAGGTGCGCGGCTGGTAGCCGCGGGCGCTCGCGCGGCCCTTCGCTCTGCGCCCCTGTGCTGCACGGCGACGTCACCCTCCCCGACCCAACTGCAGGGCTCGCCCGGGCCGGACGACACGCCGGAGAATTCGCCCGCTCAGAGGCCCAGGCTGAACTCGTCCGCCCCACAGCTCAGCGGCTGGCAGAGCAAGGTGGGCTCCGCCTCCCACGATCCCCACCTCGCCGGCCCATGGGGACCCAGCTGGACGTGCAAACGCGCCCACCAGGCATGCCGGGAACGTCGCCCCGCTCTCCCTCTCCTTCACCGCAGAACACCTCTGCCACGGACGTCACAGACGCCACGCTGCCCCACAGCGCCCTGGACACCCCCAAGCCCTACTCCCGATGGCCCGCGGGTCCCCTCCCGTGGCAGCTGGGCTCGCCCACTGCGGACGTCCTCCTCGCGCCGTCGCAGGGCGCCGCTGCCTCTCCCCACCTCGAGGGCGCACTGCCCAGGTGAGGCGCTGCAGAGGCATGGCCGGCCGCACTGGGAGCAGCACTGCGGCACAGCTTCACGGCAAAGCTGCGTCTGTCAAACGGCAATTCATACCCCAAACGCACTCCGCCCGTTGCAGGAACGCGGTCTTGGGCGCCTACACGCTGCTGTCCGACACAAGTGGCATGAGCCTGCTGGCTCCCCAGGGTCCCCCGCTCCCGCACGTGGCCTTCTCTCCGCGTTTTCTGGGCCAAAGGGACACTTCCCAGGGAGCGGGGCACTGCAGGAGGTCCACGCGCCTCGCCTCCCGCGGGGACGGGGCCGGCCTCATTGACAAGGTGACTTACGCTGGTAGGGATGGGTCGGGTCAGGGATGTGGGGAGGGGCAGATGGCATCACAAGTCCCTGCTTACGAGGTGAGGGCACGAGAGCGGTGGTGGGGTTGCTGGGTGACGAGGCGGCTGGGTGGGGTGCGTGGGCGTCGTGGGTGCCAGAGGCAAAGCAACGTGTTAATGTCTGCAGCCATGCGTCGGTACCTAGGCTTGCGGACCACCTCCCGTGTGCTTCTCGCATTTCAGGTCGATGCGGATGGGTGCGACCGCAGCACCGCCTTTGCGCAGTGGGCGGAGGAGGGAGGCGACGACTCAGACAGGTCCTCCAACGACGGCAAGGGCCGGGACGCAGTGCCGAGGTGAGCCGGGATGTCGGGAGTGGGTGGCACGGGCCGAGGTATGTGAGGGTCAGGGGGCAAGCAGGCACGCGCCTAAGAGGGTGGGCACGCAGCATGGCGTCTGACCTTTGCCTCCACGACACGCATGCCTCGGTCTGGCTCGCTTAGAGACTGGCATGTCGAAGGAAGATGTCGGGGCCTCTTATTCTGGCAGAGATGACACGTGCCAGATTCGGCCTCTTGGCGGCATGCAGGGTGCGGGCGAGGCACCCGGAGGGCGTGCCGCAGACCGCCAGCAACTCCAGTCGATACAAGGGCGTTTCCAAGCACCGTCTCACGGGCCGCTGGGAGGCCTCCGTGTGGGTCCAGGTGCGCAGCAGCGGGACACGGGGTTCGGCTAGCGCAGAGCGCTCTTGCTGCACAAGGGCGGCCCAGGGGCAGCGCAGCCAGATCCCAGCAGCATCGCCTGATGCCCTTCCTCGTGCATATCGCGTCCCCAGGGTCGGCAGCTGTACCTGGGCGGCTATGACTCGGAAGAGGCGGCGGCGGAGGCGCACGACCTGGCCGCCATCTTCTGCAAGGGCGACCGTGCCAGCACCAACTTCACGCACGACAAGTACGCGGAGAAGCTCAAGGAGGTCAGCCACATGGACCAGGACGAGCTCGTCGCGCACATCCGCCGCCACAGCAACGCCTTCGCCCGGGGGCGGTCGCGGTACCGGGGGGTGTCGGGACGGCCCGGGCGCTGGGAGGCCCGCATCGGGTGTTTCCTGGGCAAGAAAAACGTGTCATTCGGCGTCTTCGAGGCGGAGTCCGAGGCGGCGAGGCAGGTGAGGGCCTGGCGTGCTGGGCGGCGCGGCGTGCGCCCGGACGGGCTGCTGCGACAGGAGCTCGCAGCTAGGCCGGGCTGGCAACGACCCCGCGGGTCGGTGGTCGAAGTTGCTGTCAGACTGCGCCAAGTGGTGTTCATTGGAGAGACTGCCATCTGCTGTCCCATCTGTCGACAGTGACCGCAACGATGGCCGCAGTACGACCGCGGCCTCCTGGTCTCCAAGGGCCCCTCGGCCAAGACCAACTTCCCCGTCCGGGACTACGAAAGGGAGGTCGACACCTACGAGGCTTTCCTCAAGGACTCCGTGGGCAAGACGGTCGGGCAGGAGGCGAGTGTGGTGGTGGCGCTGTGTGGAGCGTGCTCGTGTGCGCGGGGGCTGCTCCAGCCAGGCATCAGGCATCGAGGGCGGGCTTTCGTTGCGCGATATGCGAGAGCTCGTGCATCTGTTGCTGTTGGGTTCATCCAAGTGCTTGCGTGGGTCTGGTGACGAGAGCGTGAGCATGGCCGGTGCTGCTCGTGTGTTGCAGGTGCAGCCCTTTGCGATCGACTACCTGATGCCCGTGGGAGTCCGGCAGGTGCCGATGAAGGGCGCCGCGACGAACGAGCAGGTTGTCTTCGAGGGTTGGACGGACGTGAGTGGACAGCAAGGACCTACGATGCGCGATGCATCACCATGCACCCTCGCAGCACCTGCCTCCACTCTCACGACCATCGTGCCTAAGCCCCTTGAGCCCCGCTTCGAGCAACGGTGACAGTCGCCCCTCCCACGCCGCCTCAGGGTGACCCTCGCCAGAGCGCGGGGCGGCTCAGCCACGACAAGTGGCGGGAGCTAATGAGGCGGCCGGCCAAGCGCGGCCGCACCACTCTGGTGCTCGCAGAGCAGCTCCGGTGAGCACAGGGCGGTGATGCATGCAGCGCTTCCCTGACGCTGGCGTCGCTGTACCAGAACTTGGCGCCCACGCCCGCATCGCCCGCCCCGCACCTGCAGGCTCACCCTGCGCGGCACCTGCGCGTAGGAGGCTTCATCTCGTGAAGCAGCTCCCTTCTGTGGATGTTGGGCTCTTGACCCATGCTTGTGCCCTGTTGCGCGCCCAGCTGCGCCTCGTCCGCGGCCGTGCGCCCGCCAGGACGGCTGCAGCGAACTGCTCCGGATCTCAGGTGGACCTCCCAGGCATCCATGTTTCGACCCGGGCCCCGCATAGCCCCGCGTCCATTCCACATGGGGCTTGCTGGGGCTTGCTGCCGACTGCCCACGCTCCCCCATGATACGTCCTGAGACGAGCTAGCAATCGCACTCCATTTCATCGTCCCATTACTATGAGGAGACTGTCGACGTTTCCGAGTCTCCCATGCGCCGCCGCCAGCATGCTTCATTGCTGGCCCGGGCCTAGTTACGTGCTACGCAGCCGCTCCATGCGCAAGCCTGCTCCCCACCCCCCTGCCCAGCCCCGTGGGACATTTCAGGTCCCGGCTGCTTTCCACAGCTCGACTCCCGCCATCCCACCTCTTCCCATTCCGTTGCCTAATGCCGACGAGCTTGCAGTTTCAGGGTGATGGATCACGACCCTGCGATGGGCTCGGCTCGCGCTTGCTCCCCAAGCCACGGCCTCGGTTGCTCGATGAGTTCTGCCGTCCGCTCCGCGGCCCTCATCAATCGATGCGCTGCGCCGTGCCCTTTCCACGTCATCCATGTTGCCATGCAGCGACCCGCCCCACCGCTGGGAGGGTATTGGGCCACTCTTGGCCAGTGGTTGTCCGTCACAGGGGCCTCCCCCACTGCGTGGGGTGGTCCTTAGCCACGAGGCCAGGTCGATTGATGTCTAATTGCGGGCCTTGAGCTTCCGCTGTGGCCCAATGCCCTGTGCATCGGGTTTGCAGGTTGCGGCTGAGGTTGCCGTCGTTCCCTTTTTTGTCTACGTCGTTGGCAGCGTCGTTGGCAGATGCAATATGGAGGGCCCTCGGCCCGTGCCTGCACCCCACCCCGTCGTAGTGTGCAGGACAACAACGTCTGTTAACGTTTGTCCCGGTTCCCTTCCCGGCGCATCTGTCGTGGCGACAGCATTGCCCTGCCCCGCTCTGCTTGAATGCTGCGGCCGGCACTCTCAGTAGTAGTAGATGCCAAAGGCGGCAGTGACGGCAAACATGCTCTCGTTGCTGTACATCTCCTCTGCAAACGCGTCGGACTTGGTGTCCCAGAAACACCGGCACCCCATGCGCATGCCCTGCGAGGGGGCGGCGAAACCGAGTCGTAGAACTCGAGACGCGGCGGCCAGGGCAGCACAGCACAATGCCCATCGCCCGATCCCACACCTGGCCCCCTTGCTCGCCAATCACGCACTGCACGACGAGCTTGTATCGCGGCCAGCCCTCCCCCGCCAGGACGCGCTTCACCTCGTCCGCAATCTCCCGTGCAAACTGCGGCGCCGTGTCGTTGTTATACTCCTGCACGGGCGGGGAGGGACACGGCATGCGCACCATTGGGACAGCCAAGCTAGCTCAGCGCTCGTGAAGCGATGCCGGTCTTGGCGCCTCGTGTGCGTACGCTTGAGAAGCAAGCACACACGCCGCGTGGTGCAGCCGGCCCTCGCCTGGCCCTTCAGCTTGTCCACCATGACTTGCTTCATCACCTCCCGCGCCCGCTTCTCGCTGAACCTGCATGGAGATGGCAGCAAACGACGCAATGAGAGTACGCCATGTTACCGGGCATCGATAAGGCCGGCGCACGGCCGCCCTCGCGATGCATGGCTTGGCGAAAGGGCACAGGCTTGCCGCGCGCTCGCCTTTTGCTCAGAGCTGGCTCCGTGGGGTAGTCCGCCGCTACTGCTGACATGGTGCCACACAATGCCCCCGGGACGCCATCCAAAGGATGCTCTGCGCGCACCCAGTGCCTGCGCAACATTCAGAGCAATGGGACCGGCTTTGTTAAGCTGTTGCCTGCGAGAAACGCATGGCCGACGCAGGGAGCGACAGGTGAATATAATGAAGCGCAAGGACAACTCGGGTTTCGCCCATGGAGGGGCGGGGCGCGTGAGTGCTGCAAAGACAGGCGCGTGAGCGGCGCAAGCGAGCACTGAGAGCCGCCGCGTGACGCCGCACCTCCGCCTCCCGCTCCTTCCCACGTAGCGACCGCGGGCACGCGCAGGACTTGTCGAGCTCGATCTTTTGGTTTTGCCAAAGCCGACTGCAGCGAGCGTCACGGGAGCGGTTTTTGAAAGCTCTGTTTGCACTAAATGAGGCCCAAGGAAGCGCGCTGTCGGCATCTAGGCCGAGCCGCGCTGCCACTGGCAAATAAGCCTGCGGCGCCGGCGCAACATGCAAACTTCGAATCTTCCGCGCACCCATTGCCCGTTCGGCGCGACGCGAGCGACTCCTTGCGCCTCTCCCCATTGCCTGCGCGCGCCCTGAGTTCGCTCGTGGCACGTCCACTCCACGCCCACTTCTGGCCGGTAGAATTCGAGCGCCGACGGGGAGCTCCGAAGGGCTGGGAAGGTCTCGCCTTTGCAGCCATGTCGCGAGGACTGGAGTGGGAGAGCATCAAGTGGCTCGATGGCTCCACGTACGAGGGTCTTGTGCGCGATGGGAAATGCCACATCAGGTGACGGCTACTCCCGGCCCCCCCGTCGATAGAATTCGTGGCATTGGCTCAGAGGTGCCGCACGTGCGGGGCCCTCGACCGGCGCCGCGCCGCGGACTTCCACGGACCGCCGCACACTTCGTTCGCTCCAGCTGCCGGCATCCCGCAATCCGCGGGCCGCGCTTGCCAAGCGAGCCGTCCCGCCTCTGGCTTCAGGGGAGTGATGAAGTACAGCAACGGGGACCGGTATGAAGGGGAGTTTTTGGACAACCACATGCACGGGTTCGGGGCGTATGGTGCGTTCGGAGGATCCGCGCGGCGATGGCGGCCGTTGCGGGCGCTTTGCCAGTCCATCGACTTTGCTGCGTCTGTCAGCGCCGGAGAGAACCCCCGCCGTCGCGCCGCCGTCGCAGTGTGGCGCAACGGCAACGTGTACCGGGGCGAGTGGCGCTCGTCGCGGATGGAGGGCTGCGGGGTGAAGATTTCGAAGGTGCCCGGCAAATTCATCGCCGAGGAGGGTTTCTTCGTCGTCGACGAGTGGGCGGGAGACGTCATGTCTTGCTCGGTGGAGCAGGTGACCATTTTTGATGTCGACGGGCCGTGCACCGCTGTGCCACGGCAGGCCGTCGCTTGAGTGTATGAGTCGCAGTCCTCCCCGGTCGCTGTGACCGACTTGGCGCTCTCTCGGCCGATCGCAGGCGCGCGCGGCGGCCGCGGAGGCAGACATTGCTGCCGAGATGGCCCGGCACTTTGAGCTGGACCGGGCAGTCAAGGCCCCAGCCACGCCGGTCTTCTCCTCCACCACGCTGGCCAGCAGCGGACGCAGCCAGCAGCCGGGGGCGGCGTCGGCGCGAGCCGCGGGGGAGGCGGGGGCGGGGGCGGGGGCGGGGCAGAGGCGACCGATGGAGGCGTCCCCCTCGACAGCAGGGCGCGCGTCGGGGCCTGCAACGGGGCCAAGTGGCCGTGCCGCAGAGGAGGACGACGCGGCTCCGTCTCCGCTGGGAGGGTTCCGGCTCCACGCCGACTTTGCGGTGATCGGGCGAGTGCTGGGCGGCCTGACAGCGCGGCTGCAAGGGGCGGCCCGGAGGCTCGAGAGGAGCCTCCCTGGGGCGTCCGGGGCCCCGCTGCAGAAAGAGAGTTGACATCCCGCTCGATTGGAGCTGGTGCACATCATTTCCATCGCTGAGCAGGCCTCTGCGACGCGCTCCCTTGCCTAGGTGGGCCCTCGCCGCCACCAACCCCACGTTTCCTTTCCTTCCAGTTCAAATGCCAAAGAGCTTCTCCGTGCCGTAGTTCTTGGTCTCGCGGTACGACGGCACGTGATAGACGTACTGCAGGACTGGCCGGCGGCGGTCCCCAACCTTCGCCATCCCTCGGTGCATGAGGCGGTAGTCGTAGACCACGGCGTCGCCCGCCGCGACGATCGCATCCACCGTGCACCCCATGAGCTCCGCGGCGGCCCCGAACCCCACCAGGCCGCTGGAGACGTGCGACCCAGGCCAGAATTGGGTGTAGCCGACACGCACGTCCAAGTCGATGAGCGGCACGAACACGCACAGCGCGTACGGATCCTCGGCGCCCTGGCCGTCCCTGCGAGGAGCAGCGGCGAGCGAGGGATAGGATGGGATGGGGGCGAGCAGCAGCAAAGGTGGCCAGCCAGCGTCTCAGCGCCCGCGCACCAGCCGGCGGCGCGCCCCACGTGCCCCCCATCCGCGTGCCAGGCCTGGTCTGGGGCCCCGGGGCGCGAGTAGATGACGCCCGCCATGCACAGGGCCGAGGGTCCCAGGGCTTGCCGCACCAGGGGCATCCAGGGACCCTCGCGTGCCAGCCGGGCGACCGTCGCAGCGAGGGGGTCGTCCAGGTCGAAGAGCAGGTCGAAGCGCTCGTTGCCGCGCGAGCCCATCTCCGCAAAGGCGAAGGGGTCCTTCCCGGGGTGCAGCTGGGGGTGCTTGGTCGCAAGCAAAAACTCTGCCATGGCAATGCGGCCATCTGCACCCGCCAACGCCCCGCCCAGGTCCTCGCCTCTGACCGCGCCGTCCAGGCAGAGCGTCCCGGCGTCCCTGCGTGCCGCGTGGCTGCACGACATGAGCCAGCAAGCCATGCCAGGCCGGCGCGGTGAGAACGGGCCCCTTCCCGCTCGCCTGAGCAGGGACGTCGCGGCGGGCGAGCACGCCTCTTCCACGGGCAGGGTGAGCTCTCGCAGGCTGGGGCATCGGATGGGCACGAAGCATGGTGCCGTAATCCACGACTCAACCAAGTGTACCCCCGGGACGCTGCGGAGCCTGGCGAGCAGCGCCTGTTCTCCTGCGGGGCGAATGAGGCGCCGGTGTGGGGCTCCGGACAAGTGTAGTCGAAATGTCGGGGCGGGAGGTTGCGGGCGGCTCACCTCCTCGAGTGGTGAGGGACGCAAGGCAGACCACGCCCGCTGGGGCATCCGTATCGGGGTCGGCGTTCGGGCGCATCACCACATCGACGACGCGAGCGTCCAGAGCATCCTTCTCGATGGCGTCATCGATGGCCGCGCGAACAATCGCAATCGACGGGCCGACGTCCGCAGGCAGGGAGGGGACGACGCACAGCACAGCTGCGCGTTCCCCGCCTCCCCACGACTGCCGCCCGCTCTCGCTTGGCAACTCCATCAACGAACGCAATGCAGCGAATGTCCCGATCCTCCAATTCTCCACCCCGGCGGGAGGGGCACCGAACGGTAGGTCGCACGCCGATGCACTCGGAAAATCACGAAGGCCTCTCACAATTCGCGCTCCCAGCGCACGCATGCATACATCCCGTGCCAGGTTTCGTTGCGAGCGGCGGAGAGAGGAGGCCTGATGTGGTTTTGTCAGCTCCTGAACAACAGCTGCTCAACAAACCCTGCTAACCCTTAACTCTCTTTCTACTACAACTACTCAATCTGCACATGTTGTGGGCCGCTCGAGCGCTCAGCCTCTCTTCTGAACCGCTTCGCGAGTCTGTCTCGGCAGCTGGCGGCACGATTCTTCCAAACCCTACCCTAGCCGTCATCTCTTTGAATCCTCATTGGCAAAAAAAAAACACCGGCATCTTTCCCTTCAAACCCAGTGTCCCATCGCAGGCTGGTGTGGCCTGGGGAGATGTTGTGCGCGGCCTCCTCCGCCGGCCGCGCGGCCACGGCGAGGTGTGCGTGCTGCCATTTGCACGCGAGAACAATCGTGACTTCCGCGCTACCAAGGTGAGCCTGGGCCGCCTGGCCGACAGCTTTTTCCCGACTTCCAGCCCCTCTGCGCTTCCAGCCCTTTACAGGACGCCCTTGGCCGCACACGCTGTATCCTTTGCCAAAGAGCGCTTTTGTTTCGTTCGCAGAGCACGTAATTTGCCATCCAGCAGACGCAGCGAGGAAGGGCGGGCCGGTTGGGGCGGCAACCGCGAGCAGCCCCATGTCAACGCGTCGCGGGGCCGCACGCAGCCTGACGAGGCAGCTACCCTTCCTCGTGAGCCTGTTGTTGAGAGAAGAACTCGCTTTGGGCGTGGGAGCGTTCCGGAGGGCCGACAGTCGGAGGCACCAGCGCCCGTGGGCCCAACCGCCGTCCCACGCCGACCAGGCGTGACGGACGGGCCCTGGGACGCGCACGACGCGGAGGCGGTGCGGGATGCGCAAGGGGATGCGGAGGCGCGGGCGCTGTCCCGGCGCGAGCGCGGCGAGCTGCTCCGGCGGCGGGTTGTGCTGGCGGCCTCGGAGACGGAGTTGGCCGACATGGCCGTCGCGGCGGGGCAGCCGCGGTTCCGTGGGAAGCAGCTCCGGCAGGCGGTCCTGGGCGGGGCGGCGACCATCCAAGGTGACCTGACACGCCCCTGGGACGCGCTGGTTCCCTCCTAATAGAGGCCGACATGCTTGAGCCGACTGCGTGCCACCCTGGCACCTCCCGAGCCCCCCTGCGCAGACATCTCGACCATTCCCAAGTCGTGGCGGGAGCAGCTAACGCAAGAGGGCTGGCGCACTGGCCGCAGCCACCTGCACCACGAGGTGCGGGCTGCGGACGGCACGGCCAAGTATCTCCTCCAGCTGAGCGACGGGCTGGTGGTGGAGACGGTAGGGATCCCGTCGGACGCGGACGGAGGTGGCCGCCTCACGTGCTGCGTGTCCTCGCAAGTCGGGTGCCCAATGAGATGCACCTTCTGTGCGACGGGCAAGGGCGGGTTCGCTCGGAACCTGGAGGCGCACGAGGTCGTGGACCAGGTGCTGACGGTGCAGGAGCGGTTCGGGCAGCGCGTGAGCAACGCCGTGTTCATGGGCATGGGCGAGCCCCTATTGAACGTCCCGGCCGTGCTGGATGCGGTGCGGGTCCTGAACGAGGAGGTGGGCATCGGGGCGCGCAAGATCACCATCTCGACCGTCGGGGTCCCCAACGCCATCGCCCGGCTGGCCCAGGAGCGCCTCCAGTGCACGCTCGCCGTCAGCATCCACGCCCCGAGTCAGGCCCTACGCGAGCGCATCGCGCCCAGTGCCCGCGCCTACCCCATCGACGCCCTCATGGCCGACTGCAGCGAGTACTTCCGCGCGACAGGTGGGGCACGTGTGCGGCCCACGCGTGCGGCCAGGCGGCTTGCGTACCTCAACGATGGGACGATCCACGACTCACGAGACGACAACCGTGTCAACCTTGTGATGGGCGCAGGGCGGCGAGTGTCTTTCGAGTACACTCTTCTGGCGGGCGTCAACGACCAGCCGCAGCACGCGGCAGAGCTGTCCACCCTCCTGCGCAAGGCCCGGTTCGGCCACGGGGGCGCATTCCACGTCAACCTCATTCCCTGGAACCCGGTGGACGAGTCGGAGTTCAAGAGGCCGGTGCCGGGGGCGGTGGCGGCCTTCGAGGGCCTGCTGAAGAGGGACGGGGTCCCTGTTTCTGTGAGGTGACTGCGTTCAGGAGCGCTGATGTTTCGCTGTGGCATGAGCGGCAATGGACACGTTCACAAGCCTCCGCTACCCATACTGTTACCCACGCCACCACACCCACTCTCGCTCCCCATTCACCTCACCCCATTCTCACTGCTCCCAGGGAAACGAGGGGTCTGGAGGCGGCGGTGGCTTGCGGTCAGCTCCGCAACGCCCACCAGAAGCAGGCCCTTCCCGCCACTATCATTCAACCACTAGGCTGAGACTGGCGCCGCGCTGGAAACAGTTGCCAAACAGCACAGGAGGCATTTGCACCAGCGCTGCCCCCATTGGCTTACAAAGGACTGGCATGGAGATGAAGAGAGGGTCGTGGAGTATTGTGAGCAGCATTGAGGAGAGAAGTGACGGATGACTGCCGCAGTCCCCAGCTGCCCCAATGCGCTTAAAAGTCGATACGTGGCACACTATGTAACGCGACCCCATGGTACCATCCATCGGACGTCTCCACGGCGCCATCCAGCGCCCGAGCGCGGGAGGGTGGCCGCCCGTGCGGCTGCGATGGAAGCGGAGCTGATGCGGCCCCTCGAGCAATGGGTGCGACGCGATGCGCAAACCATCGCATTATTTTTTCATGTAGAATACATGCTGGCATGCCTAGCTCACGTTTATAGCGGTTTCGTCGCCCACTGCAGGCCGGTACGGTCGCTGACAGCGAGTACTCTGTCGAAATGCACGTGAGGGACAGCGAACTCGACCAGTTCCGCGTCGTGAACAACGCAGTGTATGCCACCTCCCTGCAGGTGCGTTGCATGCGATGCGGGCTGCGGCCTGTGCTGTGGATCCCGGGCTTGCTCTCTGCTGCGCTGTGGATAGCGGCCTTGCTCTCCCTGTGCTATCCCGCATGCCATCTCACGGCACAGCACACTCAATGCCCGCCCGCAGCATTGCCGCCACGAGTTCCTCGGAGACATCGGCATCGACTGCGACGCGCTGGCGGGCAGTGGGATGGCGCTTGCCCTCACGGAGCTGAGGATGCGGTTCTTGGCGCCGCTACGGAGCCGTGATGCTTTGCGTGTGACACTGCGGCCAATCAAGCTCACGGCGGTCCGAGCCACGTTCGAGCAAAACGTATACGGGAGGCCACGGGACGGGGGAGGTCGAGAGGTCCACGCGCTGTCGGCACACGCCGAGGTCGTGAACCTCAACGGGGAGTACAAGCCCACGAGGTGGGATCCAGAGCACTTGCGGCGCATGCAGCTGGCGATGGAGTTGCTGGAGGGGACCAAACACGCTTCATAGGATGACGGGCGTCTCTAAGCTGGGGCTGCGGGCTGGCTTGGCTTCCACGCCTGGAGCAATTGTGCGGCAGCAAAAGGCGTCGGGGGATGCGCGTAACGCGCGATGGCGGCTGCCTAGGCAGGGTGCAAAAGGTTTGGGCTGGGGAGATCAGCAAATCACATGTGCGGTGCTGCCCTACTCGACGTTCACCCCAGTCATGCCGCGTCCTCGCCGAATTTGCGCCTCTGAAGAGCACGCGACGCGCGCTTACGACGGTACTTTTCCATGCGCTGCCTCATGGCCTGGAGCACGCACGGCGAGCGCGTCATCAGCGATGTGTTGCGACTTTCCTCAGCGCGCCAGTCAGTGCCGTGGCATTCGCAGCCGCTCCTTCTCCAACTCACCTCGATGTCAGCGGCCTCCATCTTCCCATTGCCCGCTGCCGTCTGATCCACGTGGCCCGGCCAGGGGACAGCCCGCACCCCCAGGCCGTCCGACCGGTTCCCCTGCTTGCCCCTCTCCACCGTCCCCAACCTGCAATGACGATCACTGAAACGTCGTGTGAGTCTCGGGCAGCTCGCGCACACCCACTGCCCCCTTGACCAGCCTCGGGCTGCACCGCACTTGCGCACAGCCAGTCGGACGTTCCTGTCTGGAGCCGTCCTGAGGAATCCCGAAGAACCTGGCGGCGGCAGCGTCAGGAGGGCGGCGTCCACAGCCTCCGCGGCCGGCGCATGGTGCAGGGCCACGACGCTGGCCTCCGAGCTGGGCTTCGGGAGCGTCACGGGGCTCTGCGCATGCCGACTCGGGCGGGGCACGTGAGTCAGCGAGACGCCGCGCATCGCAGGGGAGCATACGGGAGCGCCGTGGCCGACCAACCAGTCCTTGCCTGGGGCCTGCAGGCGGCAGCCTTGAGCTCCTCGTTTTGGACCAGCAAGAGCCGCACGTCCTCGACCAGGCACTGCAGCGTGCCGAGCAACTGCGATGCAACGAGGGGCGTGGCTTTGGCCATGCAGCGGCGGAGATGAAAGCCTGGCAGTTGCTGAACCCCGTCATATGCATGCCCCTGCATTCCCGTGCCTGGTTTGGAAGGCCTCCTCCTGAGCACTCGACTCCTTCGCCTCCTGCACGGCCCTGGCCTGCAAATGTGAGCCGCAAGGAGCGCATTTGGTCCAGGAAGTGTGTGGCGAGGTCTCTCCATGTGCCATTGCGCGTGCGCGCCGCACCACGCCCGCCACGTCGGCCTTGAGGGCGAGGGTCTCCGCCTTGACATCCTCCAGGCTCTGCTGCGCGCTCGACCATGCCGCCGTAGCCGTCTGCTGGAGCAGGGTGACCTTCCCTGTGAGGTCGTTGAGGTCGCGCACCTGCAGGCACCATAGGCACGCCTCGTTGCGCACGAGCCTCCCACGAGGCCCGCGACTGTCCCGCCGCTCCCGAACCAAAGCCTACCTGCTTGCTGTGCAGGTTGGACAGGGCGGCGAGATGCACGAACGTGGACTGCGAGTGGTCCTGGTGGGCAGAGCCCCCTGCGGTGTCCTGGGACCCAGGGAATGGGGCGACGCAGGCCACCCGCCCTTTGCTCGCCTCGCTCGTATCCTTCGCCCTGCAAGCGCTCGGCGGCCCGGTGATGAGGGAGGCGGTTCCAACGCGAGGCGATGGGTTGTTAGCATGCGCCCCCATGACACCTGGGCTGGGACCGGGGCGCCTCTGGGAACACGCGCCAGGACCCCGGAAGCTCGCACGCCTCCGGCTGGCTGTGGCAGAGCGGCAGGCTCCCCAGAGAACCTGGTTCGGGCTGGACACTCGCCCGCCGCCCTGTGGACCACAGCGGGCGGCTGGGGAAGCGCGGGCCGTTCCCCTGAGACTCTTTGCGCGTAGACATCCCGCTCTCGCTGCGAACAGCGGTGTCCCGCATGCCCTGCGAGGCCCCGAAGCCGTAGGATTGCCGCATCTCCGGAAGCCCGACGATGGCAGCGGCACCGGACAGACGCGCGACCCTGAGCCGCGCCACTCGGAATTCTGGACCCAACTGCACACATTATGGCTCCGCGAAACCTGCAGCTCGCTTTCCAGCGCTGCAGGTTTGACGCGACGTCAGGCGCCCTCGCCTGGCGACCACGACCGCTCTGACCACGTACGCCGGCGTCGAGCACCTCACTTTGTGTAGTTGGGTCCCAGGAATTGGCGCGTCGTCGCAGCGAGGCCTTAAAATTCAGTAACCAACCCCGCCATCGCTTTGTTATGTCGTTTCCGGCCACTGTGCGTGGCATCGGCAGGGCGTGACGGCGAGAGGAGCCGGGCGGCAGGCTAGTGCCTGGCCAAGGTCGCTTTGTTCCGATGAACAGCATGCCCGTTGGGTGTGCGGGGCGTCTTCGGGCTCCCCAGGCCGACCATGTCATCACCGCTGCGTGACCCGGCGGGTGACACCGTCGACGTCATGGAGGAGGAGCAGGCGGACCCGGACCAGCATCCCGTGTGGCCATGGTGGCAGCGACTGCTTCTTGGGCAGGCCCTTTCCCTCGGTGTGGCCCTCACGGCCGTTTTCAGGCGCGGTGCGCATCCCGGTGCTTTGGTCGATGGCGCAGCAGCCCAAGCAAATACCGGAGAACCTCCCTGGTTCGGCCTCTGCTCGCAGCGCCCTGCTGGACGACCGGGGCGTGTCGTTGCCTGCGTTCCAGCTCGTTGGAACGTACACGCTGCTGGCTGGAGTCTACCTCCCTTCGCTTGCGGTTCAGCTGAGGCGAGGAAAGCGCCTCTCCGCCCCCGCGTGGGCCTACTTCGTCATATCATTCATCGACGTGCAGGCCAACTTCTGCATGGTGCTCGCGTATCGCTTCACATCCGTCACTTCCGTCATGCTGCTGAGCAACTGGACCATCCCCTGCGTCATGGCCTTCTCGTTCGTCGCCCTCAAGCGGCGATACGGGCGCCAGCACCTCCTCGGGGCCGCCATCTGCGTGACGGGGCTGACCCTCCTCGTCCTGTCGGACAACCGCGACGGAGGTGAGAAGCTGTTCTGTGAGGTTGATGCCTCGCTCACGCAATGGCCCCTTGTTTGCCCCGAACCCACGAGGGCCTCTGGAGCATGCCACCTGGGCACGCTTCAGCGCGCTACCTGGGCATGCCACCGCCCCTCATCTTGCAGGCTCGGGATCTGCTCTCGGGGGTGACATGCTTGCCCTGCTGGGCGCCACGCTGTACGCGGGGCTCAACGTGGCGCAGGAAGCCATCCTGGGCAGCGCCTCTGAGCTTGAGTACCTGGGCGCCATCGGCCTGGGCGGCTTCCTCGTGAGCGGTGTCCAGTGCCTGGCGCTGGAAGGGCCGGCCATGGCGCAGATGATCAACGCGCCGTCCGTCGCACTCTACCTGGGCTTCGTCACCGCCCTGTTCCTCTTCTACTCGTCTGTTCCGAGGATGTTGGTGGTCGGCAGCGCCACCACACTCAACCTCTCTCTGCTGACCTCGGACCTTTGGGCGAGCGTCGCGCGCGTGGCCGTGTTCGGGGGCTTCACGAGCGCGCAGGCCATCTCCTTCGCCGTATCTTTTGCCTTTGATGCCGCCGGCCTCATTCTCTACTTCACGGCGCCCGAGCACAAACGCAGCTTCCACTACGCGCCTGTGACGGCGGCGGCGGACGGGAAGGACGAGGGGCCTTCCACTGGCTCCGCCGATGTCGTGGAGATGCACGACCGCCGAGACGTCTCTGACCCCGAACTTGAGCCCGGTTGCTAGCGCCGTAGCAGGTTCAACTCGCAGCGACTTAGCCGGGCGGCCAGGTCATCTGCCTGCCGCCGATGACGTGGATGTGCAGGTGGTAGACGGACTGGGAGCCGTCCGGGCCGTTGTTGATGACGACGCGGTAGCCGTGGTCGAGCTTCTCCTGCGCCGCGACCTTGGCCACGACCCACATGAGGTGCCCCATGAGCGACTTGTGGCGCTCCTCCATGAACGAGATGCCCGCGAGGCCGTCCTTGTCCTTGGGGATGACTAAGAAGTGGCACGGGCCTTGCGGGTTGATGTCCCGGAACGCCATGCACAGGTCGTCCTCGTAGATAATGTTGGCCTTGACCTCCTTCTTCACGATCTTGTCGAAGAAGGTCGGCGCGTTGGGGTCGATCCCCGCGGTAGCCGCGGCCTGAGAAGGGAGCGACGGATCACATGTGTAATTGTTTGGACAACGCGACGCACGGAGGGGATGGGACGGGGCGGGGGCGCGCGTGGGACCCACCCTCGCGCGCTCTTCCTCGCTCGCCATGGCTCGAGCGCTGCGCTTGCTGACACCGCTGACCCCCGGCGCCCGGAGCTGGAACCTGCCGAGAAGGAGACGTGAGGGGGTTGCGCGGGGCCAGAAATACCACACAACGGCCAGGAAAGCGCGGTGCAAACACACCGGCTCTGCGGGATCCGGGCCCGGCTTTCGCAAAGCGTCAGCGACGTGTTTGCGACATGCTTTCCATGACAAGAGAGAGACGCGCTCACCTGATCGAAGGAGCGGCGAGGAGGGCCTGCGTGCAGGGGACGGCGAGCCGGGTGAGGGCCGACCTCATCGAGCAGAGAGCCGCAACAGTGGCCGAGCTTCAGTTGCGCTGCCACGATCCAAGGCACGCGGCCACAGGGACATGCAGATCACGTTGCGGCCCGATCTGACAGGTCTGCGACGTGCCAGTGCCGGGGAGTCTTCTGCATGGGTGACAGTCCTTGCCCCACTCAGGGGGGACTGCCCCGCGCTGTCTGCGCGTGATGACCAACGAGCGGCGTGCCCACTTCAAGAAGGCGCTGCCGCCTGCGCAAGCCTCGCGCGGATGGACAGACCCACAATCTCGCTCGCTGCCTCAGATGGGCTTGATCTTGAAGTGAAGGGCGATGAGCGAGAAGACGAAGCACTTGAGGTCTTGCACCAGGTAGTAGAAGACCTTGAGGCCCTCCGGGTCCTTGGAGTTCTGCACGTCCACCAGCGACCCGATCTTGGTCGTGCGGAAGCAGATGTGCTCTTTGCCCAGCACCACCTCCAGCTCCTGGCACCCCACGCGGTCCGCCTCGGGCCATGCCGCGTCGTCCTCCTTCAGGATCTGGGATAGCAGGCGTGGCACAGATGGCGTTGCAAGTCGTACGGCCCAAAAGAGCCACGGATGACACGCGACCGTGTGCGTCTAAACACACGCACCTCCGAGCTCTCGATGACACGCTTGAACTCGCCCAGGACGGCAGGGCTGACGTGCACCTGCTTCCTAATCATCGTGTCATTCTTGTAGTTCGAGTTGTTCGCGTACCGCAGCTGCAGAGGCGCGGGATGAGGGCATAGAGCACGGGACGCGAGCGCGGCACGCGAAAGAGCGACTAGCTTGGGCCCCGCAACCGGCACGGCTGAAAACCGGCCCTCGTCCCCCGCCGGCAGGCAGGCAGACCGGCGATGGGGAAAGGGGATCATGACATGTGGATCTGAGCGACAGCCATGCGACTCCTCGGCCCCCATACGTCCCCCCAGGGCACACGGCACTTTCGCGGAGCTCCCAGCGCCTGGGCGCGCCCTCCCGGCGCGCCGCTCACGCACCAGGCCGTTGCTTGAGACGTCAAACTCGATGAACTCGTGACCGAACTTCCCCCTGTGCCCCACGTAGTACCGGAGGTAGAAAGGTTGCTCCCCGGACATCTCCCGCCCCGCCGCCAAATCTGCCGCGCGTCGCCTCTCTCCCTCGCTCCAATGCAACGCGGAGGTTCAGCCCAGGAAGCTGATCTGGCCGAGATGTAGAGCGCGCAATTCGACTGACGCGGGACTCGATCGCGCGAGACTCCAAAGGCGCTGCGCTTCGCGATACCACAACACGGATCCGGATGTTCACACGACTACCGGTCAACCCCCCTTGTTCTCGCTGCCAGCCATCCTTCCTGGCAGGGGCTTTCCCCGTCCCCAGGCCCCTCGAGCTCAAGCTGAGAGCCCGTGTGGTCGATGGACAATTTGCGGATCACACTCACGCGGAGAGGCCGAGCTGGAGGCCCAGGACGGCGTGGATGACGAAGATGGCCATCGTGGCGGAGCCCAGGTAGGCGTGCTGCGGGCAGGTCGGGTGAGGTTCCTAACTCGGGGTCCCAGCTCGGGTGAGGTTCCCACACGCCGCCCTGCACCTCTGCTGGTGTCACCAGCCGGCGGCGTGCTCATCTCACCAGGGTCCTCGCGTTGGGGTCGTCCTCGAAGAAGAGGGCGAGCATCCCGTTGAAGCCGAGCAGGCTCAGCCCCGCCAGGCCCGACCAGACGTGCGAGGACGAGAGGATGGGGCGGCCCTGCATGATGAGGGACAGCATGCCGCCCACAGCACCCAACGCGAAGAAGGTCGCCATCCCGACCATGAGCCCGGCGTGGGACTTCTGCGCCTGCTCCACCGCGGCCGGGTCCGTCCCCAGCCGGATCTGCCAGCCCTGGTAGGCCCCGTAGCCGCCCATGGCACTCAGCACCACAGTCATGTTGCCTGCGTGTGGGTGGCACGTAGCAATTCCAACCCCACTGTAAGGTCCTTCCCTCCGTGTGAGGCACGCGATGCGAAGAAGTCTCACCCGGGTGGCCCCACTTGACGAGGGCCTCCGGCAGGCCCAGGGTGTTGAAGTAATCGGCCGCAGGCTTCAGCGACTCCTGTGGGAAGGGGTGGACCATGCCGTTAGATGCTGCGGCACAGGGCGTGCAACACCAACATCTGGGGCCCATCCGACCGCTTGCCGCTGCGCCACCCACCTGGATCCCCGCAATTTGGGCGACCTCAACGGCGGCGCGCCGGACATCGCGACGCGTGCTGCGGCTGGTACGCAGGCTGGGCTTCTGGCCCAGGATGGAGAGGCCCGGATGCGCCGCCAACATGCCTGCGGGGGCGAGGCCCGATGCACGTCTGATCAAAATCGACGCATTTTGTGGCAGAGGAGGAGTCGGATGCGCCCATGGACGAGTATCAGGCTCGGAAACCACCCAGCGCATTGTGCGCGCGATGCTGGACATATATGCCGGCCATGAGACAGTTCTTGCGGTGAATGTGCCAAAAAGGCCCCGCAGGATGGCCGATGGGCCCCACACCTTTTAGGAAGAGGAATCGGGGGTGGTTCCCAACGGTAGAAGCGTCTCTGCAGCTATGATGCGGGCGCTGGCGCAACTGTCGAATGTGAAGTGGCCAGGTATGGGCTGGCAGAGCTAATCATGCGGTGCAGACAACGAACGAGCTCACTGACAATAGGCTTTTCCCGAAACCTCACAGTTCACGGGAGACATGCAAGCACTGCCTACTCAAACGACGACGCATCAGCCACCGCTGGCGTCCCAGGCCGCATGCGATCCCTCCCTGGCTGTTGAGGTGGCTGTCGCCCTAGAGGGGCAGAGAGGCGGGCGATGGGCCCCGGGATGCGCGAGTCATGACACCTGCCGTGCAGAGGCTGGATCCCCGCGCTTCAGCGGAGCTGGAGGATGGGGTCGGGGTGCTGTCCTTCCCCGCCGCGGTCGAGGACTGCGTGCTCAACGCGCTTCAGGCAGGAGCCACCTGCATTCGCGTCGAAGTGGACCCTTCGAGCCTCTCCTTCTGCGTCGAAGATGACGGGACCGGCATGAACGAGGCGGCACTGGATGCGCTGCGCGAGGCGGGATCCCACAGCGCTACCGAGGCAAGCAGGCCCGTGCTCCCGGGGCACCCAGCGCAGCCGCCGCATCCGGTCACTCGGGCCGCAATCGGCTTCCTCCAGACCTCTATCAGGGCTTTCTCGCGCGAGTCGCAAGGGTCGCCAACCTGCGCATCGTCACCAAGTCCGCGGGGGGCTTCGAGACCGTGGAGCTGGTGCAGCAGGGCCCAGGGAGGGCCAGGTTCGGGCCGGCGCGAGAGGACCGGGCGGGGACGTTGGTCATCGTCAAGGACCTCTGGTTCAACACTCCCGTGCGGCGCTCCCAGGCTCTCGCGAGGTGACACTTTGCCAGGCAGACACCATGCAGGCCCTGCGCACTGTCGCCTGCCTGACGCAACGGCATTCCCGGCCCCGCAGAGCACCCCACCATGTCGCCAGAGTCGGCCGCTCCATCATCCAGCTGGCTGCCGGCCACCCTGGGGTCGACTTCCGCCTCATCGACGCCCAGAGGCGCAGGCAGACGCTGCACGTCAAGGGTGGCCGCACCCGCGGGCAGATGCTCCAGTGGCTTCTTGGCGAGGACGCCGACTGCGTGGAGCACTTCGACGTCCACCTCGGCTGGGGCAGCGTTTCAGGAGACGTCCTCGTCCCACCCAGGGGGGGCGTGTCGAGGGAGTCCCAAGTCGTCCTTGTGAACGGCCGTCCCGTGGAGGCAGGTGGGTGGCTGGCGCGCGCAACGCGGCGAGCGGGGCGAGAAGTGAAGATGACATGCTGGTTGGTCATGGCCCCTTCTCACAGATATCGTCACCGAGTGCTTGCATGCCGCCTTCCGTGATGTCGTGGCTGAGCTCGTGGAGCGCCGCGCCGCGTGCGAGGACGCCGCGGACCCCGCTTTCCGAATGCCAGCGTACTTCATCCAGATCACGTGGCCGCCAGACAGGTGCCTTGCGTGGCGAGGGGCGCCCGGGTGGAGTTCGTGCTACGGGGCCTGTGGTGTATGTGCTGTGGCCCACATCGCACGCAGGTACGTGGCGTTCCGCGACGCCGACGCCGTGAAGGTGGAGTTCGACGACTGCCAGACGCTGGCGAGGGCCCTTAAGGAGGGCCTTCTGAGGGCGTGGGCTCCTGTCGCGACGCTGGCCATGATCGAGGAGGGACGGCAGATGGGACTGGGACTGGCCTCGTGTGCACCAACAACGCAACCCACGGGAGGTGACAGGCACAGGCCGCGACCGTGGTGTCCCTCTCGGTTCTTGCCTGGGTTCATGCAGCAACGCCTCCGCTGTCGCAACGCAGGGCCCTCTATGGTGGAGTGGCTGCGCACGGCACTGGGTGGCGCCGATCCTGGGCAGGAGGAGGTGGAGCTCGTCATGAGCGGCAGGTCGGCATCGGGAGGAAAGAGGCGAGAACATTGCTGAAAGCGTTGGTCATTTGGTGTGAGCCATGGCAGTGCAATGCCACGTGACGGACCCTGCCCGTTGCCCCATCGCAGGCCGGGTGCGGGCGTATCCCACCGACCGTTGAAGATCGGCATGGACGCCGCGCCGAGGGCGCATGGGTCGGGGCGGCGCCGGAGCGAACGGATCCCCCAAGAGCGACCAAGCGGGCACGTGCAGTCCAGCGCCCTGTCCTCCTGGGCACCTCAGGCCTGCCCAGGTGCGCCACCTCTTCCGGATTAGTTACCGTGCTGGTGACTTTGGCTCGTTGCCTGAGCGCAGCGCTGTTCGACTGCCGCCCGACCATTTGCAGGTGCAGGCGATGACGCCTCCCAGCCGCGAGCAACACCGCCCAAGAGCGACGCCGACCGGGGAGCGGACGACGCGGGCGCGGAGGCGAGGCCGCCTGCGGTTGTCCTCGAGGATCGTCTCTGGGACAGGGACAATGCGGCGGGTGCTATGGTAGATGGGACTGGCGTGGAGGACATGGTGGGGGACGCCCACAAAGGCGACCCGTTGGGAGGACAGCGCGAGGCGCCCTCGGTGCCTTTCCCTCTCTCGTCCCTTCTCGAGCGCTGGGACCGAGCCCAGGCTCAGGCAGCCCAGCCAAGGATCATCAGCGCCACTGAGCTTGCAAGCCAGGCCGGAATGGTCGGGGGCCTCGCGGGTCAGCCTGTGGGGCCGGAGAGCTTGGCTCGCGCTGTGGTCTTGGATCAGGTGGACAACAAGGTGCAGGGCGCAGGGTGGTGCGTGCTGCTGTCCCGTCGACTGCATTTATGGATGGGTGCCATGGCGTGCCTTGCGTCTGTCCGCAGTTCCTCCCCATCGTCTGCTCTGATCGCTCTAGTGGCGCCGTTCTGTGTTTCGTGGACCAGCACGCAGCGGACGAGCGTGTGCAGCTGGAGGAGTTGCAAGCACGCACGGTCGGACCGGGCGGGGCGCCCCGAGCAGTGAGCTCTCGGGCCCTGCCGAACCCGCAGACGCTCAGCCTGACGCCGACGGAGCGGGCGATGCTCGACTTGTACAGGTGACACCGTTGCGCGCCGCGCCTGCCTTGTCCTTGGCGACGCATGCGCCGCTGACGCGTGCCTCGTCCCCACGCGCAGGCAGCAGGTGGAGGACTGGGGCTGGAGGATCAGGGAGCCGCCGACCGCCGATGGCGAAGGGGAGGGCCGAGGAGGACCCGAGAGTCTGCAGCTGGTGGCCCTCCCCGAAGTGGCCGGGGGCATGCTGAACGCCACGGACCTCAAAGTCTACCTCGCGGCGCTTTCGGGTACGTGCGGGGTGCGGATTGTGCAGTCGGACGCCGGGCGGGGGATGCAAAAAGTGGCTCCTCGCTTGGATGGCCGCAGAGAGTGCGGGGGCGTGCCGGGCCCCGCCCGCCGTGAACCGGGCGCTGGTGTCTCGGGCATGCCGGACGGCCATCATGTTCGGCGACGCGCTTACGCTTGGCCAGAGCCAGACGCTCGTGCGATGCCTGTCGGCGACGCGGCAGTGGGGGATCTGCGCGCACGGCCGGCCCACCACGGCCCCCTGCGTGTCCCTGGCCCTCCTCCGCGCGGCAAGGGCAGGACTGCGTGATGTGACGGAGACGAAGATGAGCGCGGATGACATGGCGCGCCGGATGAGGGCGGCGCTGGAGCGGGAGGGCCCCGAACCCTAACTGCGTGGCCGCAGCTCCGTCTCGCGGGTAGATCGCTGATTGATCATGCGAAACCTCCGAAATTTGAAATTCACTACTGTAGGTGGGCAAAGGGAGAGCAATTATGCAGTGGGCGCCGCGTCCTGCGCGACGGTCAGGGCACACCCCGGGCTGACGCGCCTGTCGTGAGCGCGCTTGGGAGCCCCTTCTCTGCAGGACCCCGCCACTCGCAAGCACATCAGAAGCCGCTTCTCAACCTCACTCCCTTTTTTTACGGGCTAATTAGCTGTTCACCGCTCGGCCGGCGTCCTCTCGTCGGCCATTGGCAAGCCGGGTCGCTTGCCCATGTTCTTTGCTCGCTGAGCACTCCCGCGAGTCGCGCTTTCCGCGTTAGGTTTCCAGGCATGTCGCCCCGTCGCTCGTCCTCCCTGGGGGCGCAATATGCTTAGGTCTTCCTCGCCGGAGAAGGCGCTAGTTCGCCTAGCCATGGCTGCCGTGGGGTCGCTCGGAGGCCGAGGCCGGGTGGGATTTGAGGGCACGGGCCCCTCCCCGGGCAAAATCGCGCGGTGAGCCTCCCTTGTTGCCCCTCGCGACGAACATGACGCAGTCCCTCATTCCAAGGCCTCCCGCGGAGCGCCATGGCGTGTGCGGTCGCGGGTGCGCTCGTGGCCACGAGCGACGCAGAATCGAGGCCCTTCGCCGGCGGCCTCTCGTCCCCTTCCGGGCCCCGATTGGCGTTCTCGTGCCGGGCATAGATGGCGTGGTTCGAGGCGCGGTCGCCATAGCCTGGCCGCTTCCGCCCCCGCGCTCATCCAGTTCGAACGTGCCCGATACTTTTGCCACGGCATCCAGGCCCGGGAATGAGCCCCGGACCTCGCGCGCAGGGATACGGGTGGAGGTTCCAAGAAGAAATCTACCGGCTCGATGCCGGGGGCCGAGGCGTCGGGACGGATGCAGCGCCTGGGTCCTCAGCACGTGGCCGCTGCGTCATGGGTGGGTCCCGCGCCCGGCACCTCCCGCTCTCTTCGCGCTCGTCATGAGTGGCTAGTGCGTCTCCGACGCATCGTATCCGTCGCCCCGCCCGCGCAGTCTCCCGGGGCCTCTCCCACGTATGCCCCGGGCCCCATCGTCCTGCCCGTCACGCCGCGCCAGGCGCGCCGCGCCCAGCCGTCCCAGTCCCCGCGTCCCGCTGGGTCCGGAGGCACGCCAGGCCGCGGCGGGAAGCGCGGCAACGCCACCGCGACCGACGGTGAGCGCCCGTCCGCCTCCCGCCCTTGCCAGCTCAGCTGCAAGGTTCCAAAGCCCCTGGTACCCTCCCCCCGCAGCCCCCGTGCACGTGGTGCGCACGCTCGCCCCTGGAGTCCTGGCGGAGGTGGTGCGGCGCCGGGTGCGGTTGCTGGTCCGGATTGACAGCCAAGACGTGGCGCGGGGGAGCTGGAACGCCCACGATGCGTCCGGCCGGCCGATGACCGTCGAAGCCCGCGAGGTGTCCTTCGTCCTCCCCGGCCGCGGGCACCCCCCGGAGGCCGCGGCGGAGGTGGCGGCGGAGGTGGACGACCGCGACCCCGCGGACCTGGAGCGCGCCTGGGAGCGGTGCCTGGCGCTGGCCGCCGAGCGCGGCGAGGACCCCGCCGCCGTCACCACCTCTGCCGACGAGGCCGCCCGCGCCATGTACGGCCGCGCCGACCCCGCCTCTGTCTACCGCGCCCACCTGCTCCTCTCGGACGACCGCACCTTCTTCGCGTCGGCGTCCGCCAGCCCGGCGCGGTACAGGCCCCGGCCCCGCGAGCACGTCGAGAGCATCCTCGCCTACTACGACCCCGACCGCGTCCCGGGCGGCAGGGAGGTCTCGGGGTTCGTCACGTTGGCCGCGACACTGCTGCGGGGGCCGGCGGCAGGGGTCACGCCCAGCTACCCCGCGCTCGAGTCGTGGTCCACCGGCCCCTGGGCCAACGTGGCCGCGGCCGTGGAGGCCCTGGCGCTCGCGACGGCGACCCCGGAGCAGCAGGCCATTGCATTGCGCGTCCTGTCGCGCCTCGGCATGGAGCCGGCCCCCAACGGCGCCGCGGCTCTGCTCGAGGGCATCGGCATGTGGCGCCGGAACGAGGACGTGTTCGCGAAACGCGTCGGGGCGTCGCCTGTGTTCCCCGCCGGCGTGCAGGCCGATGCCGACCGCATCGTCGCCCAGGCAGCGGCCGGAGAGCTCGTCGACCCCGACCGGGCCCTGCGGAGGGATCTGCGCTTCCTGCACGCCGTCACCATCGACTCCATCGATACCGGTGAGAGTTGCGCTTCGCCACTGTCGCCCGGGCTGCCATGGGGCCGCGACCCGCCCATTGCTGCGCTCCCCCGACTTGCACTCGCCCCGCCCCGCGCTGTGCTGGCCCGCTTCCCCGAACCCGCCCGCCCACCCCGCCGCGCCCGCAGTGGAAGTCGACGACGCCGTCTCTGTCGAGCGCCTGCCCGATGGCCGGACGCGCGTGTGGGTGCACATCGCGGACCCCTCTCACCTCGTGGCCCTGGGGTCGCCCCTCGACCTCGAAGCCCGCCGCCGCGCCTCGACCCTCTACCAGCCCACGGAGGTCATCCCCATGTTCCCCATGGCCCTCGCCTCCGGCCCCATGTCCCTCGTCGCCCACCGCGACTCGTGCGCCTTCTCGCTCACGGCCATCCTGGCGGAGGACGGCAGCGTGGAGGAGTTCGAGATATGCCCGTCGCTGGTGCATATCACCCGGCGCATGACCTACGAGGACGTGGACGCCGTCCTGGAGAGCGCAGAGGGTGCAGAGGGTGGGGCGGGCGTGGGTGCGGGTGCGGGCGAGGAGGCGGCCAAGGCTCCCAGGGCGTCCGTCGAGGTGGCGGGGGCCCCGGCGGCGCATCACGGGGCTGCGGGCGGTCGCGCGGGGTCGGCTGCGTCGACGGAGGGCGAGTCCACGCCAGAGGTGGGCAGCTACGATGGCGGCGGCCCCGGGGAGCGCGGCAGCGACGCGGAGACGGAAAGCGGGGGCGAGGAGGAGCTCGCGTGGCAGCTGCGGGAGCTCCTGCGGCTCAGCCGGCGCCGGCGGCAGTTCCGGGAGAGCCAGGGCGCGCTCAACTTCGAACGCACCGAGGCGCGCGTGCGCGTGGGGCGGGCCCACACCGCGGACCCCGACATCCGCGTGGACACCAAGGCGTCGGGATCCCCCTCCGTTCTCCTCGTGACGGAGATGATGGTCTTGGGAGGCGAGATCGCGGCTCTGTTCGGGAGGCTCCACGGCGTCCCGCTGCCCTTCCGGGGGCACCCGCCGTCCCCGCCCCCGAGCGAGGCGGCCGCGCCGTCGCGAGAGCTCCAGGCGGAGCAGATGCTGGGCACCATGGCGCGCTCGCTCATGTGTGCGGGGCAGCGTGTGCCGCACTCGGCGTTGGGTCTTGAGGGGTACGTGCAGGTCACGTCGCCCATACGCCGCTACCTCGACCTCCTGGCCCACCACCAGATCAAGGCCGTGCTGCGGGGGCAGGCCCCGCCCCTCGCGCACCCCGAGATGCATGCCATCGTCGACCAGTGCACCCGCACCGCCACCGCCATCAAGGTGCGTCCCAGCGCGCCATCGCATGCCCTCGTGCGCTTGCATCGGCGCGTGCGCTTACTGCACACGATCCCGGGCTGGCTGTCATGCAACGCGCTGCATCCCCGGTGACCACCGCAGGCGGCGCAGAGGGACGCGGAGCGCGCGTGGCTGGCGCGCTACATCATGCAGCGTCCCCACCGCCGGTACCGCGCGCGCGTCCTGTCGTGGATGCGCCAGGACCTGGGCCTTGCGCGGGTGGTGCTAGAGGACCTGGCCTTGGAGACGCTGGCCCACGTGCAAGTGGCGGACCCCGGAGACGACATCGATGTCGTCTGCACCTTCGCGGACCCATTCAACGCGATCGTGCGCGTCGAGCAGACGCAGACGCGGGCCGACGTGGCTGCCGGCGGGGCGCAGCCCTGAGGGTGTGTGCCCGCGCAAATTATGCTGATGAGCAGGTAGCAGGAACGTACCTTTCTATCCCACTCTAGTTCCATCCAGGGTGCTTCACTGCGTCCGTTCACGCTCTTGATCCTATCCAAGATGCTCGCTTGCGGCTATTTTTGCCTCGCATCGCGCCGCACAGCGACCATTTTCGGCCACTCACGACTGCACATGCGGTGCGCTCGTCACGCATTCATTGAACGAACACCAGTCTAGCGACCCACCCATCTAGTGGCCCGCCCGTCTAGCAGCCTGCCCAGCACGACCGAGGCTCCTCATCAGCACAGCTACCGGCGCCGGCCCCCCACGGCCGTCTTGGGCCTCCCGATGCCCTCGTCCCCCGCGTACCGCTGCGCCACCTGCAGAACGTGCTCCGGCACGGGCATCCACATGGCGGCCTTGCGCTGCCCCGCCGCTGCGCTCCAGGGTCGGCCGTACCCCTCGTCACCCGCCAGCCTCCGTGCAAAGGCGACCACCTCGGGGGGAGCGGACCGCTCCTGCGCCCGGCGCAGGTCCCCCGGCACCGCCGACTGCGGCCGCCCGAGGCCCTCGTCCCCCCCAAACGCCTGCATGCGTGCCTTGACCTCGGCAGGTACCGGGGATGAAGGGTCACTGAGGACATCGCCCTGAGACGACTCGCCGGAGGACCACGCGCGGGGCTGCGGGCGAGCCGGCTTGCCCCGGGGCCGCCCCGAGTCATGGGCGGCGCGGTGCTGCGGGCACAAAGCAGCTGGACTGTCGAGGCTCTATGCATGGCCGAGCTGCCAATGTCGCCATGTTTGCGGAAGCATAGGCCAGAGGCAAGCATAGCAAGGCGAGACCGAGCGAGGCCATGCGACGGCAAGGGGGTAACAGGCACCACCTCCCACCTTGTGCTCGCCCGGCTGTGCCCACGCCTCGCCTTCGGCGTCGTCCTCCAACTCCACGTACGGGACGCCACCGTTGGCCGCCGCCGCGGCGCGCCACAGAGGGGGCCGAGGGGCCGCTGCGGGCCGAGCGCTGCCGTCTGTTGCCCCGTGTCCCGCCCTGCGCTGTTCCCTGGCCGCCTCGCTGGCGAGCGTCACGGCGCCGCCCACACCCTGGCTGCCGTCGCTGGCGCCCCAGCCGTCAGCCCACGCGGGCCGCGCCGCGACCTGACGCGCCGCGGGGACCCGGGGGTCCCAGGCCTCGTCGGCTGCGGTCAGGTCCCGGTCGGGGGACTGCGGCGGCCTGGCGGGCAGTCCAGGGAGCCCCGGCTGCGAAGGGGCGAGGGCCTGGAAGAGCGCCCGCTGCGAGGGAGGCGAGAAGAGCGCTACTCAGCTCTGGTCAGCAGATGCGCCCGCGCTGCCCGGCCGCGCCACGCAACCGCCGGCACGCTGGCCCTGCCCCGTCGCCACCAGCACCTGCAGGCGCCGCTGCCGGCGTAGGCTCCTCGCGTACCGCGACTGCAGCTCGACGACCATGCCCCGCAGACGCCTGTTCTCCTCCAAGAGCCGCCGCATGGCTGTGGTCGTCACGGACGACGCCCCGAACTCACTCGACCCCTCCTCCTCCTCCTCAACCTCGCCATCGACGTCGTTCATGTCACCGTTGGCATCCTCGTCGCTGCTGGCGTCGACGCCCGCCGCTGCCCACGGCACCTCCGCAGCCGGCCAGGGCCCCACTGGCAACCGGGGCCCAGGAGCACCCGCACCCGCACCCGCACCCGCACCGTCGGGGCGAGCAACGCCAGGCCCCCGCACGGCCCCGAGGTCCGCCAGGCCATCCGCGAGGCTCCCGACTCGCACGGAGCCGTCGAGCCCGGGCCTCCCTGCCTCCCTTCCCGCCTGGCCCCCACAGTCGCCCCTGCCCTGCAACGGGCCCCCTTCCCCGCCCAGCACTCCCGCCAGGAACCGAATCACGTCCTCCGCTGCGCCAGCGTCCACCTCGCCCGCCCGCGCCGCCCCAGGCACCCCGCGCTCCTGCATGGCCGCCCGCATCCTGGCCGCGATGGCCGCGTCACGCGACCCCGTGCGCTCCGCCGGGGGCGGCGCGGCACCCGCACGTGGCTGCGCCCGTGCCGCCGCGGCCCGCTGGCCCATCCCGGGCGCGCCCAGCGACAGCAGCTCCTCCTGCAGCGATTGGCACCAGTCCGACAGGCCCTTCATGCTCGCCCGCAGGCTGTCCACAGCCGCCTGGGCCTCGTCACCCGCCGCGTGCTCCCCCTGCAGCCGCATCTGGTCCACCACCGCAGCCAGCTCCTCGATCTGCCGCTGCTGCTCCGTGAGATAGGCCAGGGACCGCTCCACATCACGTTGGGTCGCGGCACGCTCGGCCGCGAAAGAGCGCATGGGGCCCTGCGCGCCGACGATAGCGAGAAGGTAGTTACGGCACGGACGGAGCGCGCGGCCATCGGGCGGCGGCGCGTGGCGCGAGCCCCTGACCTCGTTTGGGTTGGGTGGTGGGGGCACGGGCTGCCCGCGGAGGGGGCCCGCGGTTGGCGCTGGCCGGGAGGCGCGAGAGGCTTGCAGGAGATGCGACAAAGCAGCGGTGGACTGGGCGAGGCGCGAGGGGGGCTCCGGCTGCGGCTGGCGGTCCAGGAGGCGGGCCAGCGCCGCTTGCATCTGCACGTGCTCGGCGGCCCGCCGCGCCTCCGATCCCGCTACGGCGGTGGCGAGCGCATCCGCCTCTTGGGCCTCGGACAGCAGCTCTTGCTCGAGCAGCCGGTTTTCCTCCTGCAAGGACGGTTCAGGCCGGGAGGCATATAACTGTCAACCGGAGCTCCGGCGCGCGCACACCTCTTGCGACGGCGGCAGGCTGGCGGACACGACCGGAAGAGATCCCCGGGGCCGGGTTCGAGGCGCTAGACCCCCCCCAGCGGCACCGCAGATGCTGCGCCTTTCCAAATTGTGCCCTCGGCTCCCGTCGTGCGGGGGTCACCTGGACGCGGCGGGTCAAAGCCTCCAGGTCATGAAGCCTTTGACGCGTCTGCTGTAGCGTCGCGGACGACCCCTCGAGGTCGCCGTGGTCGCCCATCGCTCGTTTCGAGTTCGGCAGCGGCGGGACCGTGATCCGAGCACAGGAATGACTCGAAAAGGGAGGTGCGATCACGGCTTGGTGACTGGACAGCGCTCTGGCGGCAGGATCCGAGAACAGACGCCGGGGAAGAAGCGTGCAGGTGCGCCCTGCCAGTGACCTGAAATGGTACGACCACGCAGAGCCCACCACCGCGCGCCATCCCCACCGCTGCCCAGATGACATGCAGTGACGTCCATCAGCATGCGCATAGACACCGTTAGCGCCCTTCTCGAACTCCTGACTCTCCTGGGCGGCGACTCGCCGGGCCTTGCGCGATTTCTCGTATCTCGAGCCGTTAGCAATATACTGAGCCCGTCCAGACTCTGAGCGGGGCTGCGATGGCGCTCTCGCTCGCCCGGGGCCTGCAGGGGGCCTGGCGTCGGCTCGCCGCATCTTCCCACATGATGGGGGGCATGCAGATGGGATGGAGGTGATGCGGGCGCTGAGGCATGCCCGTTGGCACGGCCCGGGTCCCGGGCGGCATGCAGATCCGCCACAGGCACGCACTCGGGGCGGCCTGCCCCAGCACCGCGAGCGCGCGGCTCGTCACGTCGCGCAGGGGCCTGGCATCCGATCACGGATCGAAGGACAAGCACGAGCACCACCCTGACGGCCACCACGACCACCACGACGACCACGGCCCGCACTTTTACATGGACAAGAAGGAGGTGACGGAGCGCGTGATGCACGTGCTCCGGCACTTCGATGGGATCAACGAGTCCAAGCTCACGCCGACGGCGAGCCTGGAGAAGGACCTGGGCCTCGACTCGCTCGACCGCGTCGAGTTCGTCTTTGCGTTGGAGCAGGAATTCAACATCACCATCGCCGATGAGAGCGCCGAGAAGCTCTATGAGGCGAGAAAGAGAGCCGCGCGCCCACCGCTCGCGCAGGGCCGGGCTCCGACGTCACTCGCTGCGCCCGTGACCCCTGCAGGGCTCTGTGGCGGACGCGGTCGACTTTGTGGGGCGCTACCCCGTTCCCCAGTGACAGCCCACTTGCGTTGAACATCGGAGAGTTGCCACGTAACGCCGATTGAAGGATGGCGTCGAAATGAGCTGGCAGCGCGGAGGGGCGGACACGACCGGCTGTGCGGGCGTGTCAGCCTCGCGGGGAGCGGTAAGGAGAGCCAAAGGAACTCATGGTGTGAAGCCGTCGCTTGCGCCGGGACAGTCGGTAAGGGCTGAAGGGGCTCGCCCCGGTCTTGGCGCCACCCGCATCCCTCTCCTGCGTAAAGGGTCAACCGAGCCACAGTGTTTGCCCCAAAGGGACAGGAAATTGGCGCGCTGGTATTCGTGACACGACTTTGACAGCCACCCCGTCCACCTCCACAAATCGGGCTGGCTGCCCAAGAGTGGCCCGGCTGGCAAGCTGCTCAGCACGCCCACCGCCACGCACCTGATGCTCAATGGCGTCCAACGCCGCCTTGCGCATGGCTGCCATGACCACGCCGCGCACGCCGTCCGCCGTCCCCTCCAAATCCACGACGCAGCTCTCCGGCACCACCACGTGCGCTGCGAACAGGACAACGACCACAAGTGCACCGCCATTAATCGTTGTGATGAGGTAACCCCTCGCATCGACCTGCCACAGCGCCTGCCTTGCCGCTCACCTTGATGCCCCTTGAGCCGCGAGCACCCCGTGAGACGGAGGTGGACGAGGCGAGGGCACGCCACAGCCAGGCCCTCCAAACGGGAGCACCCGTGCAACGACAGGACCTCCAGAGTGGGGCTGGAAACCTGCAGCACTTGCTCCTCCGCGCCAGGGCCCCGCGAGAACTCCAGGCGGCGCGTGGTGGCCCGCGGCTCGGTGGCGCCGTCGTGAGACGTGTCTGGCGACAGTCCCTGGGCCACCGGGTGCGGGGGCGAGTCGCGGGGGGTGGCGGGCGAGGGCGCGGAGTGGGGCTGGGCGAGGGACATGCCGAGGTCGAGGACGCGGAGGACGGAGAGGGACGCGAGGGCGCGGTGGACCCCGGAGCGCGTCAGGGCCGGGCACGCGGCGGCGTGGAGGCGCTGTAGGGTGTGCCCCGAGTGCCGCGCCATGGCCTGGAGGCCCACGTCCGTGAGGGACCGGCAGCCAGACACATCGACCTCCGTGAGGGGCGGGAGGGACTCGAGGGCACGGGCGAGGCCGTCCGCGGTGAGGCGAGGCGCGCCGACGACACCGAGCGACGCCAGGCGCATGCGGGTGCCGGACAGGAGGGCCGCGAGCGCCGTGTCGCCCAAGGTCTGCGAGCGCACGGTGAGACGCAACAGGCCCGGGCACTGCTCCGCCAGCGACCGCATCAAGTCGATGTCTTGAGGGGTGTGGGCGGCAGGGGTGCTGCGGGCAGGGGTGGAGGCATGGGGCGCGGTCAATGCTGACTCCCGCAATCGCCTCTTGGCAACGCAGGAATTGTTCGCTCACGGCCTTTAGCAAAGGCCGACGCCCCCCACACCACAATGCTCCCTCAGGTCGCGCTAGTGTAGCTTGCGCGCACTTGCCTGTCCCATGCACTGGCCGGAGCAGTCGCGTGCAAATCCAAGTCGAGGTCGACGAGCGCGGGGCACCGGAGTTGGACGGCACCGACGTCCCGGTGCAGGGCGACGCGCAGGTGCTGCAGCTCCGAGCACGCCAGTTGCAGCGACTGAAGAGACCCCATGCCCTCAAGGCTAAGGGACCGCAGCTGCCGGCGCCCGCAATCCGAGAGACCCGCCAGCCCCGGCCCCTGCACCGCGTGGGTCCCCGAGGGCGGAGCGTGCAGGTGGAAGAGCTGGATGGTGTCTGGCAGCGCCGCCGTCAGAGCCGCCAGGTCCCCGTCAGACATGGGCGCTTTGGGCGACACGACCACCTCTCTCGGGAAGAAGGTCCTCTCGAGAATCCCCATCGCCAGCTGTGGCCGGCTGGGATCCCAGACGAGGTTGATGCGGGTGGTGAGGAGGTAGATGAACTGCGGGGGGCGGTGAGGGGTGTCACGGGTCGCGGGACGCACTGCTTGGACATGGATCGGACGCAATCCTGCCCGATCCATGCTCTGAGTAAAAGGACTGCCAGCGAGGCCAGACAGTGGCCAACGAGGTGCATCATGCCATGCACCGTGCTGCAGCATGGCGACTTGCCTGCACGAGGAAGTACCATCGCTTGGAGACGAGGCTCACGGAGGGGAGGTCTTCCGGAGGAATCATGGAGAGGATGCGCAGAAGGCAAATGTCGCCCTCCGTGATGAAGCGCATCTGGGCAGCCATGTGGGACCAGCGCTCGTAGCGGGGGTCCGAGGGAGACAGGTTCCCTGGGGGTTCCGGGGGCCCCGTCGCCACGGGTAGGTCAAACGCGCGGGGCGTCGGGTGGTGGCCGCGACCGCCCCGGGTGGGCGGAGGGGTCTGGTACATCGCCCCGCGGGCCTCGCGCTGTGCGGAGGCCGGGTGGCCGCTCTGCGGCGTCACCGGGATGGCCCGGGCCGGCACCGTGGCGGAGGGGCCCGGCCCACCGCTGCCGGACGTGAGCGCGTGGCTGTGGTTGAGGGTGCGGGTGCTGTCTGGGTTGGGACCCGAGGCCGTCGCCGCGGCGATCCGGGCCTTGGCGGCCTCCAGACCGCGCAGGCGGGACGCGGAGGGCGGAGGGGTCGCGCGCGGGCCCGGCAAGGACTGCGGGGGCGTCGCCTGCGTCAGGCCCACCAGCGGCGTCCCTGCCGGGTCCCAGTCGGGCCGCGGGCCGCCCTCCCATGGGCTGCCGGGGGTGGCGAGGCCGAGGAAGGACGACATGCGCGGCACGGGCACCAGCCACAGGCCTCCCGGCGAAGCTGCTGGGCCAACCCCCGGGCGCATGGGCGAGGCGAAGGGGGTGAAACCCGAGCCCTCCAGGATGGCCGTCGCGCCCGCCGTGTCCGCCAGAATCTGCCGCGCCGCCGCCGCCACGGCTGCGTCGCGGCCCAGCGGCTGGGGTGCCTCGGGCGCCGCATCCACCCCTGCCGGGGCGACCTGCTCATAGCCCTGGGGTGGAACGGGGAGGCGGGTGCATGTCGGGAGTGGGGCTGAGACAGGTGGACACAGGCAGCGCAAGGACGGTCGGAAGAGGCCCCTCACCTGGTGTGCAAGGTTGCCCTGCGACGTCGTCCTGACCGTGGCAGGCCCGGCCCCCGCGTCCGGGAGCATCTTGACCCGCTTACTCGGAGGTTGCGAGGTGCCCGCAAGCCCCGAGTTGCAAACGTGGCCCTTCTTGGGCTGCCCGCATCGCGAGCATCTGCGGGGGGGGTCCCGGGGGCGAGTTGGCGGGAATCCCCCGCCGCGCGGGGTGAGGCCCGCGTGACGTCCGGGGCGGGTTTGGGCGCATAGCACTATCGTAAACAAGCGAGGGGGCGAAGGCCCGGGGGAGCCGCGCCGGGTGGGGCGCGCTGGGAGCCCCGCCAGGCGCCAGGGTGTGTGGGCGCCGGCCGCGCCAACAGAGGCGGCCGGCGGGGTGCTGGACGGTCCGGCCACCAAATCATGCCAAGCAAAGCTCGTCGGAGGGGCTTTCCGAGAGCGCAGACATCTGGAGACCCTCCGGTCGCGTTTCCCTCCACAGGGCCTGGACCGGGGCTCCTGCGCCGCGCAGGGCCACCAAGCACGCGCGCCCGGGGTGGGGAGGAGGGATTTGTAGCAAACAAACGCTGGAGTTGTGCACATGTGGGTTCCCGGGGCCCCCAGAGACGCGACGAAGGCAGAACTGCCCACGCGGCGTCCCCGGGCGGTCCGGTGGGGCTCTTGGGCCAGGCCCCCATGTGCGGGATCAAGAGATTCTAACTCTCCGTTCGCCGGGTCAGGCCTCGCGCGCGGGATCGGCGGGAAGGTTTCCCCGTCCGGGCTGTCGCAGGGGCGCCGATGATGAGCCCCCGCGAGCTCGTTCGCATGCGATGCAATGTCGGTGAGCGGCAAGGAGGCACGCGGTCGCGCAGGCTCGCCTGTAGCTTCCCCTCGCGCGCCGGGCAGCCTCCGCTCCTTGCGCCCTCAAATCGTGGTCCTCCATGGCGCACGGGCAGCAGGACGCGCCAAATGGTGGGCGTGGGGCGCGGCGCGGCCGGGCTAGGGGTCGGGAGGGGGCAAAACGGGGTTCGGGCAAACTGTCATCGCCCCGCTTTCGAAGGGGGCGCGTCGCGGACGTGTGCGCGCGCCCCTGTGTTACACCTGCGACGTAATGAATGCGTGCAGGGCAGCACGGACGCGTCCAGCCACGTGCTGATGACAGTTGCCATGGCGAGCGTGGCAGGCGTGTCTTTCAATGCATGTAGCGCAGCACGGACGTGCCCAACCACATGCTGATGAAGGTGGCGATAGCATATCCAAACGTCCCAACGAGCAGCGCCGGCACGATGCTGCTGCGCCACTTCTTGGACGCTGCCATGCCGGCAGCGGTCGTCGGGCCCCCGACGTTGGCATTGGACGCGAGGAGGAGGTCTCGCAGGTCGAACCCGAGGGCGCGGCCGACGACGATGGTGATGGCGAGGTGGACGCCGATCTGGACGGTGCAGAAGGCGAAGAGCGCCGGTGCCGTGCGGATGACTGCGGAGGCGAGGGTCGCCGAGTGCTGCCCCTGGCGGCGCGGCATCAGAACCCGGGCCTACATGCCCAGTGGCCATCCTGGCGCGTGTTCCAGGCCTCACCGGCGTTGATGCTCCCGGCAGCTCCGATCGCGGCAAAGAAGAAATGCATGAGGATGGCCGCGATGCCCTCCCCCGAGGCGACCAGGCGCCCCATCGTCCGCGGGAAGGCCGTGGCCAGTCCCACCGTGATGGCTGCGAGTGGGAACGAGCAGCCGGCGTGCAGAGGCCCGGACGCTGATTGCTACACCCCTCAGGCCAAGCTCCCTGCCTCACCCGTGGCGACGGGGATGATGCTTCCCTTGAGGTGCATGGCGTTGGTGACCAAGACGGAGACGTAGCAGATGGTGGCTGAGGTTGCGACCGCGATCGCCCCGTCCATGGCGTTCATCGGCAGCGTGCCCTCCTCCGCCACATGCGGGGACCCGCCCTCGCCGTCCTCGGGAGGAATGCTGCGCGCCATCGCGTACAGACTCATGAAGTAGAAGGCGACAACGAGGTTGTCAGCAGCCAGGCCGGCCGTCAGGACCGCCGAGCTCATGTCCGTGGCTGCCCCGACCGACACGTAGTTGACGGCCCCGCCGATGTGGCGCGCCGCCAGCGCAGCCGCGACCTTCCAGGCCTCCGCTCCCAGCGACTTCATCGGCAGGAACTTGAAGGCCACCAGCGTGGCGAGGAGGGTCCCGACGGAGCCGAGGCAGAAGGCCACGATGAGCTTGCCGGTCCCAAGGATGACGCGGCGCAGGTCGGCGGAGAAGAGGAGCAGGGGCACGGCCAGGGGGAGGAGGAACTTGTTAACAATGTCGTACTGCGAGGGGACTCGGGGCGCCTGGCGTCGTGCGGGGTGTTGCAGGAGCAACGGAGGGCGAGGTTCGTGCCTAGCAGCACCGCACCTGGGGAGCTGCGGCGGGGATGACGTTCAGGTTGCTGAGGGCGAGGGCGATGAGCGTGCTCATCAGCGCACCCGTGAGCTCCTTCCCGATCTGAGTGTTGCGCTCTGCCCACATCCCCGCTGCCCCAGCGACTGCGGGCATGGGGCGGGAAGTGCGTTTCAGGCTTTCTGATCAACACCCTCGGTATCTCTGAAGGCCAGTCACACAACACATGCAGCTCCCCCAGCACGTCCCATGCAAGCGACTCACCAGCCAGGCAAGCCCACACGCCCCAGGTATCCCCAGCCGGTATCAGGACCTTGCTCGAGAGGCCTGCTGCGGCAGCCACCCCCTCCCGCCGCCTGAGCGGGTGGGGTTGCCGCCTGAGCGGGTGGGGTTGGGCCGAAGACGTCGCCCTTGCCGAGGGTGGGAGGCTCTCCGTCCGCGCGCGCGCTCCGAGTGCCTGGGGCCTCGGCTGGACTAGCGGTCCACGCTCGATACGGATCGAGAGACGGGAGCCCTCGGCCGGCGACATCGGCCCGGCTCTGGCCGTGCGCATCCCGCGCGCTTGCGTCGAAACCCCCATCATCCTGGGCCTCCACCACGCCCCCGCGATGGCTCCACAGGGGCCTAAATAAACCGTTTAATACAACGGGACGTGTCAATCCGGAACATCAACACGCGGGAGCGAGTAAGAAGCAACACGCGATTCCTCGGCAGGTGCAGGCTGGTATCTGCTCGCCGGTTCGGCGGATGCGACCCAGGCATCGATCTGTTGTCTCGATGGTGCTGTCGTCGCCAGTGGCGCACACGATATGGAGCTAAGAGCTCTGGCAAAACAGCGTCACGTCTTTGTTTCAGAACCGGGTCGCGTTTGTCCGGCAGAGACCGCGCCCCCCGCAGCACATCTTGCCACCTGCCTGCGTCACGCGCTCCACTGGCGGTCCGCGCTCCTGGCTTGCTGGGATTCCAGGGCACAAAGGAGTTTTCCAACTTTTAGTGCGGTCCACGCGGCCCGTGCCCCTGGGCGCGAGCCATGAGTGCGTCCACGTCGCAGTCCCGCGACAGGACAAGCGAGTTCCTGTCCCTCTGCGAGAGGCTGCAGAGGCAGTACGCGGCGTCCACGTCTGGGGCCAGCGCGGCGGAGCGAGGCCCGCTGGTGAGGATGTCTGCCCGCGAGCGCATGCACTGATATGATGCCGAACGCTCCGCCCAACGCGGGCGCGAGGGACCCACGCGTGCTCATGCGGCCCTCCCTCCCGACTCGCCTTGTCGACTCCCGCTCCCTGCTCGCAGCTTCCCTCGCGGAGGCTGGAGAGCGCGGAGGAGAAGAGCGAGTTTGCGCGTAGGGCGTCCCGGATCGGGCTCGGGATTCACCAGGTCTCGCAGAAACTCCAGCGCTTGTCCCAGCTTGCGCGGCAGACGTCGATGTTCAACGACCCGGCGCAGCAGATCAACGAACTCACTGCTGTGGTCAAGGTGGGGCATGGGCTGGGGCGGGGGACCAGAGGGGCGCTGCGGCTGCGCACAGTTCAGCGAGGTGCACACTCCGCCTTGCGCACCGCTCTGCTCTGCGGTTCTCGCAGAGCGACCTGCAGTCCCTGAATGGGGCCATCACGGACCTCCAGAACTTTGTCGCCACGGGGACCTCGGGCGTGGGGAGCAAGCAGTCCAAGACCCACTCGGCGACGGGTGACATTGCGCTGCCCACACCGCTCACACCGGCCCCGCGGCGATGCGGCGTGCACGATGCGTGGTTCGCCTCTGCTCCTGGCTTGCTGCAGCCCTGGCCGGCTGGGGCGCCGGGACGCAGCGTGGCCCGTCCGCCCTCCCGCAGTGGTCGACTCGCTGCGGGGACGGCTGAAAGACGCGACGGAGAATTTCCGAAACGTCCTCACGTCCCGCACCGAAAGCTTGAGGCAGCACCAGGAGCGCAAGCAAATTTTCTCGGGAGTGGCGCAGGGCCCCGCGCCCTCGGGCCCACGGCCGCCCCCCTTCGCAGCCAGCCCGGCCCCAGGTGACGCGGCGCGGCATCGCACGGAGAGCGGCGCCGTGGCTCGTCGCCAAGCGCTGCCGGGGTCGACGATTTCTGTGTCGCCCCACCGTCCCTGCGCAGGCGTCGGGGGCGCCACTCCGTCCTTCCTGCTGGGCACGGGCTTCGAGGGCGGTGCGTCCGGCGGCGCGGAGCCCTCGATGGGTCCGCTGATGCAGCAGTCGCAGGTGCAGACGCAGGCGCAGGCGCCGCAGAGTTACCTGGACAGCCGGGCGGACGCTCTTCGACAGGTCGAGTCCACAATACACGAGCTCGGGGGCATGTTCCAGCAGCTGGCGGGGATGGTGCAGGAGCAGGGCGAGATGGCGCTGCGGATCGACGAGAACATGGACGACACGTTGATGAACGTGGAGGCGGCGCAGGGGCAGCTGTTGAAGGCGAGTGTAGGGGCGGGGCAAATGCGCGGGGACTAGCAACAGCAACGGAGTGCCGCCGCGCTTGTTCGATATATGACGTCTCTTGCGATTCTTCTGTGGTCGCTTGACTCAGCTGCCCGATGAGATGCCAGACGCCATTGAGCCTCAGCTGTCCTGCCCCGCAGTACCTGAACGCCATCTCCAGCAACCGGTGGCTGGCGCTCAAGATTCTCGGGGTCGTGCTCGTCTTCATGGTCTTCTTCATTCTATTCATCGCATAGCCAAACGTAGCGTAGGCTGGTCAGGTCCGCCTGTGCTGCAACGCGCCTGGCGCCGGGCCATGTTGTGAAGCTGATACAAGTCGCGAGGCAGAGAGGCACACCTGGTCCTGCGGCTCGCTCGCAGCCCTCGACAACCTCGTCTGTAAACGCGGGCACGCGAAATGTCCACATCAGTGCGAATCACCACCGGCGACTGGCCCGCGCCTCCCGCGGGGACTCTGAAGTACAACGAGCGAGGCTTGGAGGACGCCAAGTCGTTTGCGGAGCGCTACGGCGTGCACGTGTCGCTGCCCCCCGAGTCCGGGGACCGGACGCCCCTCGTCCTCGTGCTGGGGTGGTACGGCTCCTCCCTCCCGCTGCTGGCTCAATATTTTGCTTTCTTGCGACAGGTGATAGTTGCAACTGAGCAGAGCTTCGGACGGGGAAAGCGCGTGGGGCGACTGTTCGGCTTCTGGGCGTTGATCCGCGATGCCGTCGCGCTCTCAGGAAGGATACGTCATGGCTGCGGCGATATGTCCGCCCAAACTTGTCATGGACAGCAGGAAGAGCGTCCGGCGTGCCTGGGCGACCCACATTTTGAGTGTGCTGCAGGCGACGTCCCTTGGGAACGGTGCGTGCGAACCCTCGTGTCGATGTCGTCCTCATAGCTGTCACAGTTGTCACCGCTAAGCAAACATACCTGTCTGCTCCCCGCAGGGCGTCCATGGGCCGCCTGGGTGTTCAGCAACGGCGCTGCCATGCCGTGGGCCCTCGCTGCGGATCTCCTCGCCACAGAGAAGGTGATGTACGACCCCGCCCTCACCGCACGCTAGCTTCCCACACCACACATCACGTACCCCTGCGCCCTAGCAGCCCTGCCTGTCCTTCGCTCACCCGCCACTCACGTAACGCCCCTCGCACCGTCTCAGGGGTTTACCCGCCTCCGTGACAGCTTCAGGGGAGTTGTGTGCGACAGCGCGCCCTGCTTCCCAACCGCCCTGTCGTGCGCGGCGGCCAACCTGCCCCTGGCGGAGTCGCGGGTGGGCAAGGCGTGGGTGTGGGTGTCAACGTTTGCTCTGGTGACGTTGGGCCAGGTGTCTGGGTGGCTCGGGTGGTGGGACGGGGAGGTCGCGGACCCCTGGCGCTGGTTCCGGCAGCTGGAGGAAATCGAACTCGGGACCCCTGAGCTCTACGTCTACTGCGACGACGACCCCATATGCCCCTCGGGGCCGCTGCGGAAGCTCCTGGACGCACGCCGCGCGAGAGGAGTGGCTGTGGAAGAGGTGCGCCGGGGGCTTAGAGAGATGAGAGAGGGACGAACAGGTGGTGACGGGGCTCCTCATCCACTCTCCCACTGGCACCCACTTGCCCTTCGCACCTCGCTTGCAGCTGCGCTTTGGGGCTGGCGAGTCCAGCCACGTGGCGCACCTCAAGCACCGCCCCAAGCAGTACCTGGCGGCGCTGCTGCCCTTCCTGCGCAAAGCCTTCTCGCGCAAGCGATCCTAGGTGGGTGGCAACGTTCACGTAGGGTCACCAGCCCCTTCGGCTGACGAGCAAGCTGAGATCGCAGCTGACAGCTGAGACTACCGTTGAATCCGCGCGTGCCGCTGTGTCCGAGCCAGGCAGCCGCGGGCCTTCAGTAGACCACTACCACTCCTGCACCCCGCAACAAACCCCCTTACGCTGGCCCCGGCTGCACTGTTCGCACCCCCGCTAAGGCTGGCTTTCTCAGCTGCGGTACTTGATGGACAGCAGGGGCACGTCCAGGTCCTCCCCGTCCTCGTCCTCGCACGCCACCACGACGTCAAAGTGCTTGAACTTGGAGATGTCCAACTGCGGGGTCGTACAGAGAGGGGCCCCATTGTTGTTGCCACTCGCAATACAACCCCAGCACAAGATAGGGTGCATGGCACACATTGGCACCCCGGGGGTGCATGCGCAAGCCGCACACCACGGAGGTGACATCGCACGCGCCCCACCCTACCACCCACGGCGCCGCCCCACGTCAAATGCACCACGCCCCACATGCCCCACACACGTCGCTCACCTTGGCGACGGTGGTGACGAGCTCGCTCATCTTGACCCCCAGGCGCTCCCTGTGCTTGGGGAAGATGTTGTTGTAGAGCAGCGCGGCCCCGCAGGAGATGGAGTAGGCCTCGAGGCCCCTCTCGCTGAACCAGTCCAGCACGCCCTGCACCGTCACGTCGCCTTTGATGATCCACCGGTCCCAGAGGGACCACTTGAGGCCCTTGTACTCGAACCGCTTGGCCGGGAGCGGCTCGGCGATCGCGAAGAGCGGCAGCGCCAGGTTGGCGAAGCTGTTCTTGAAGTCCTCAATCCGGCGCGGCTCATGGAAGTGTCCTGGCTTGGGGACGTGCGCGGCGATCTTGTAGAGCTCGATGCAGACGAGGCCGGTCGCGAGGGCCGTGGCGGTGGCGATGGCCGGCACGATGCGCCCAGCGATGAGCTTGCACTTGAACTTCTCCACCTCAGGGATGCCGTAGTTGCGGGCGCGCAGGTTGGCCAGGCCAGAGATGACATCCATGTGGAAGTTGGTGTCGTCGTCCTTCTCAAACGCCACGGGAGTCACGGCGTAGCCGCGGGGGAGCGTCGACACCACCGCTGCGGGCGAGCAGGGAAGGGCACGGCGTGGGCGGTGCGATGCTGGGCCACTCCATCCATGGCCCGTGCCTATGCAGTGGCCGTGACTGTCCGGACTGGTACAAACCTGCCCCATCCACCTCGCAACTCCCTCTTCACCCCCAAACCATCCGCACCACGCCCCATATGGCCCCCCACCCCACACTCACCCTCGAGCCGCTCCGTCAGCGCATCAATGACCGAGTCGTCGTCCAGCGTCTTGGGCGCCGTCGCATTGGGGTCCGTCTCGATCTTCGCGTTGCCCTGGGGCTTGAAGTCCTTAACCGGCATCCCCGCCGCCCGCTCCGCCACCGCCGCCGGGCTCCCCGCCCAGTCCGGGACAGGGATGCCGTGCACGAGCGCCTTGATGCACGCCGCGCCGCGCACCAGCAGCTGCGTCGTCTCGTCCTTGGGGTCGAACGGCAGGGCGTGAGGGAAGCGCTGCGACGGGGTGGGGCGGTAAGGGAGCGTTCGGCACAGGTGTGGCGAGAGAGTGTGCCGTTGGTGTCACGTGAGCTGGCATGAGGCAGGAGGCGCGGCTTGCTCTGTGCTCCACCAACTCCGCCCTATTCTACCCGCATCTGCTCATCCCACTCGCCACCCTCTCACCTAAGCCAACACCACCCTCACGACCGCACCCCACCCACCCTCTCACCTTGGGCGGCGACCAGAAGGGCGACCCCGTGGACGTGACGGCGTCCTCGGGGAACGTCGTGACGAGCTGCACGATCATGTTCCAGAAATACTCCTGGTACTTCTCCCTGGCGAACCGCACGCAGTCATCGAACGTGGCCGGCCTTGCCCCGCCCTCCAGCAGCGCCAGGCAGCGCTCGAGGGTCTGCTTGGTGGCCATGTCCCGCGACGCCCGCGCCTCCGCGAGGTACTTGGCAGGATCCGCCAGGAACTTGGCGGCCTCCCTCGGCCCGTGGTCGTACAGGCCCTCGAACTCGGACCGAGCCCAGACCAGGGTGTGGTCGATGTTGTGGGGGAAGGAGTGGAGGGTGCACATGGGCGCCTCGCGCTCCGGGGGGTCCCGGGATGCGCCGTAGTTCTCCGTGAGGTGCGGCACGACCATCTGCGTGTTGCACTTGGGGCCGAGCGTGCCCGACTCGAGCAGGGGCCGGCCGAAGTACACGCACCGCTGGTCCACGTACAGCCGGGCCTTGACGTTGTCGAGGGCGTTGACCACCACGTCCAGCGACTCCCAGAAGGCGTCGTCAAAGACGTCCTCGGTGTCGGGGGAGACGCGGTTCTGGAGGGGGCGCACGCGCAGGGCCGGGTTGATCTTCTGGGCCGCGCGGCCCGCGCACGTGGACTTGGGCTGGCCGATGTCCCAGTCGCGGAAGAGGAACTGCCGGGAGAGGTTGCTGCGCTCGATCTGGTCGTCGTCCGTGACGGTGACCGTGCCGTCCCCGCACGCCACGCCCATGAGCGCCAGGTTCTTGAGGAACTCGCAGCCCAGCGCGCCCGCGCCCACCACGAAGACGTTCAGGGCCTGGAGCTTGCGCTGCACGGCGCGGCCAAAGACCGCCACCTGGGGGTCGTAGCGGGAGCCGGTCGGGGCGCAGTCGGCGGCGGAGGGGCGCTGGGTCGGCTGCGAGGGGAGGGGAGGGGCGGAGGCGGATCAACGAAGGCTGGGGCTGGGCAGGGTCGCATGTAGGTCACAGTACTTGCAACCATGTCCGACGCACAAAGCATAATGAGTGACACAGCTCCCGGCAAGCCAGAATGCCCGCCCAGCAACCCTCGCTACCTGGCAACCTAGCCTGACGCAACCATCGCCTGCATGCAATGCACATCCCACGCCTGCTGATCTCCGTGCCTCTCACCAGCGCCTCGACGCAGTCGAAGTAGAGCCACTGCGTGATGGGGTGGAACTTGCCGGAGCACGCCTTGATGACCTCCTGCCCCACGACGCCGCCGAACATGGCCGCGAGCGGGTTGAGGTACCCCGAGGCCGTGAAGGCCAGCTTCTGCAGCACGTCCTCATCCACCCGGTCCACCTTGGCGTCGCCCATGGTGTCGTTCACCTCGCCCGCCAGGCGCACGAGCTCCGCGGCGTCGGCGTCGTCCCAGGGCGCCGGGAGGCGACCGTGGGAGGCGCGGAATCGGTCAAGGGCGGCGAACCCCACGTGGAGCTGGGGCGACCGGTCGAACTTGGCGAAGTCCAGAAGGAGGAACTCGCCGGGCCGGCGGAGGGCGTCGGCCAGCGGGCGGAAGGACAGGGTCTTGGGCTGCTTGACCTGGGTGACGAGGCCCCCGCTGGCGTACGGGCGGAAGGCGCGCGAGTCGACGTCGAGCTCGAAGGTGTTGTGCTTGATGTTGACCGAGAGCACGCGGACCTGCACGCCGTTCAGCTCCTCCATGCCCTTCACCTGCGGGGCGGTGGTGGGACCGTGGGGGTGACAGTGTGGGGTGACGACGCTGTGGGGTGATGTGATGCTGTGTGGTGCCATCTGCACAATCTTAAGTGCTTCTTGTTACATGCACCTTTTGCCTCTATCTGTGATTGTGTCATATCATCTGTGGCAACGAGCCAGGCCTAGGATCAATGTCTGCCACGCCCTACGCCCCATCGCACCTCGGACAGCTCCACGATGTCGCCCTCCTGGAACTCAATGCGCTCGTCCTCGATGCAGCAGACCATCGTGGGGTGGCCGCTCTCGATCCCAGCCACGATGCCCGTGCGAGGGTTCTGCGGCGGGGCACAGAGCAAAGGGCGTCTCGACCTGGGTCGACCCTGCCTGAAGCCAGCGTGACGGCCCTATAACCAGGTGCAACTCGTCCCGCACCTCGCCGTCGACGTCCGTGACGACGAACTGGTCCCCAAAGTCGCAGAAGATCTGCCCGAACACCCCGCGGATGTCGGCGCGCACAAACGCGACCCCGGCACGGCGACACGCCTCGTCCACCGCGACGCTCGACTCGTAGTCCGTCTCCGTCACCACCACCACTGCGGAGGGGGGTTGCAGCACGTCGCACGGCACCCTTGAGCCAGCGGGATGGGCCCAGGGTTGGGTGGTCCGGGCGGTGTGGCAAAAACCGCTCCTCCCAGGGAGAGGAGTCAGCCGGCACCACAGACCCACGCCCTTATCCACCCCGACGCTCGCTCTGCACCTACAGCTGCGCCTCACCGGAGTGCTGGGAGATGAGGCCGTCGTTGAGGGGCGAGGACGACGCGGTGACCGTGACGCTCGGGTTCAGCTCCTGCATGCGGTCGCGGCAGGCCTCGGCGCGGTTCTTGCCCACGTCGTCCTCGTGCAGGTAGAAGTGCGCTGCAGGGGCGGGGGGCGGCGAGTCAAGGGAAGGCACCGTCAATGGCGCCCTCCGCAGCGAGGCGGGCACCACAGAACAGCGCCCACCCGACAGGTCGGCGACCTCCACCGCGTCCGCATCGTGCAGGGTGACGGCCTTGACGCCCGCGAGGATGACGTTCTTCGCAATCTCGGCGCCCAGGCCCCGCATGCCGGAGATGAGGACCTTCGCCTGCGCCATTCTCGCCATCGACTCCCGGCCGTACACGGCGAGCTGCCGGGAGTGCAGATCCTCATCGATGTGCGCATCTGCGCCGTTCGTGGCGCCCTTCGCCCCGGCTGCCATCTTGTCGCCCTTCACACGCTTCACTGCGCGCAAAGACCACGCCCAGCGATCGGAGCCCCGAGCTAGCCCCGGCCACTCCGGCGCCACGCAGTTCGGCCGTCGCGGGGGCGAGCCCGAGGCCCGCAGGTGCGCGCTGGCCGCGCATGTCCGGAGCACGCGCTGCGCACGGTGGGCCCGCTGGATCTGCGCCCCTGGGCCGGGCTGGCCGATCCCGGGCACGCTCCCAAGCACACGAGTCGTCGAATCTAGGGGTGCCAGGCGTGCCTCGGCCCGCCAAACGCAGGGAGCGCGGGGAGGGGTCCCTTGCCGTGCCTCGGAAGGGAGCGCCTTCCGCGTCCCCGCGGGGCCAGGGAGCCCGCCGCCACAGGCACGCCATAGCAAGGCAATACAAGACACGGGGCCGGGGAGGCGAGGCGCAACGGATCCCCTGGGCGCTGCAGACCCTCGCCTTCCTGGATTCCCCGCGGCTCGGACGAACTGTCGATTGCACGCTTGGACATCTAGATCCGCGCAAGCGAAGCGACCGTCGAGCTGGGCATCCGTCGACGGGCTGACGCGAGCGACCTCGGTTGACGCGACAGGGCCAGTACAATGACGCCCGACCTCCGAATGCGACGTCGCCGATGGGAATATGGCACGATGAGCGCACCCCCGGGCCAGGAAGTGCTGGGGGCAGTTCGCCATTAACCGCTGTTTCACGACCGCGCGGGACCGACCGGCCCCCGTCGCTGCCGGGCTCGCGCAGTCGTCACGACCCAACGTCACGGGGGTCGCGGGGGTCGGATCTCTCCTTGCTACTGTCCCGGGGGAACTCGTCAGCGCGCGGCCCTTCCCCGCGCGCATTTACCCGGACCGTCTCCGCGCGGCCTTCTGCTCCCCCAGCAAGGCAGTCGTCACAATGGCGGAGCCCACCGAGCGCCCCCGGCTGAACCTCAAGCCCCGGGACCCCGCTGCCGCGAAGAAGGCGGAGGCGGAGAGGGCGGCGAAGGTGAGCTCGGGCCACCGGGGTCGGGGAACGCCCGGCGGGCCCTCCGGGATGCGGGCGGGCCCGGAGGCGGCCCGACTCGGGCCCCGGCGACGCTGGCGTCCCGGCGGGCCCTTGCGAGCGCCGTGAATTTCAATCGGTCGGTCTACGGCGTGTCCGGCGCGGTCGATCGGGCGGGCCACGGCGGGCCAGGGCCGTTTCGCTCCCCGGGCCCCGCCGGGGCCGCTCGGCGGCCGCGCTCGCCGCGCCGCCCCGTTGAACGCGCCCCTCTTTCGGGTGGAGGAGCCGGGGGTCGGGGCGGGTGGCGGGGGCGGCCTGTCGGGCGCCAACGGTCCCTCCCCTTGTTTCGGGCCCCGCAGAACGCCGGGATCTTCGGGGCGGCCAAGCCCCGCGAAGCCGTCCTCGCGGAACGGGCTGGCGTGCGCGAGGAGGACGTCCTGGCGAAGGAGGCGGCCTCGGAGGACCTCAAGATCCGCCTGACGCCCGAGCAGAGCAGGATCAAGCGCGACGCCGAGGCGGAGATCGAGGGGCTCCGGAAGCAGGTCGACGAGGTCCAGGACGTCTCGGAGCGCGCGCGCGTGGTGGCCGAGATCGACCAGAAGGAGCGGGAGCTGGAGGAGATGATGCGCCAGTTCGAGGAGATGGCCGTGCAGAACGCGAGGGAGGGCAAGTACCAGGTAGGACGCGGCAGCGCGCTCCGTGGCCAGGTCTCCGTGGCTCGGCGCAACGAGCCCGAGCATCCACCCGCTTCGGCGCGTCCCTTGCAGTCGGTGCGGGCGCAGCAGGCCCAGCGCAACGCGATCCAGGGCAGCGGCGACCCCTTCGGCGGCCCTGCCAGCTTCGATGGCTTCCCCGCCTATCCGGACGAGCGGGAGTTCGGGTACGGGCGCGGCCGGGGGGGGCGCGGGGGCGGGGGCGGGCGGGGGCGTGGCCGCATGGGCCCGGGCCCGGGCGGCTACGGCGGCGGTAGCGGGTGGGAGCAGGAGGGGGGTTTCCCTGACATGGGGTTCCCGCCTCCGGCCGCCTTCGATGGCGGCCGGGGCTTCGGCGGGGGTAGGGGCTTCTACGACGCGCCGGACCAGGGCGCGGGGTACGTTGCCCCCATGGGGGGAGGCGGCTTCGACTCGTTCAACGGGGTCCGCGGGCGGGGGCGCGGGAGGAGGAACGGGAACGGCGGGGGCTACAACGGAGGGTGAGGCTGGAATTGGGTGGGGCGGCCGGGGTGGCTCGTGTCACATGTACCGCGTAGACACCATGCGGGGCCTTTCGCGGAATAACTGCGTTTCCCGCGCCGTTCGCAGGCGCCAGGCTGGCGGCCCGGGCTATGGGACGTACGGCAGCCCGTCCGGCGGTGACTTTGGCTCGTTTGGAGGGTGAGCGCCGCTAATGGGCGCTGGTGGCCCAACAAGCCTCGCGATGGGTCGGTCGCGGGAAGCAAAGAGCGCGCGTGCTTTGTCCTTCCACGCAGTGGCGCGGAGTCGTACGGTGGCTTCCCTAGCTACAGTCAGGACCGTCTCTGAACGCATACGCCGCGCTCCCTGACGCCGTGCCGTCGATTGGGAACCGCGCGTGGATTCCCTGTCAAGGACGGCGTCGCGCAGCAGGCACGACCGTGCAGTGCAACACGGGCACCCCCGCCTGGCCTAGCGCATGGGCCGTGACTGCCCGTGACCGGGGGCGTCTCAGGCCCGACAGCCTGCTGCCATGTAGTTTTTTGCGCAGGTCGTTTGGGGAGAACAGCTTGAATTTCACATAAACGACATTGTCCCTTGGCTGTTGTCGGGCACCGGTGGGTCCGCCTCGCCCGCGCTGCCTGCGAGCCGTGGCAAATCGATCATGTCTACGCTCTCGCCAAAGTCCATGGGCGTCGCCCTGTCCCCGCTCATGACCCGGGCCCCGAGCGACTCGACTTGCATCAACGAGTCAGGCCGAAGGGACAGGCTGTCACGCGATGCGGACAGGTCCCGCTCCATCTCCCTGGCGTCCCCCGCCCCACGCGACGGATCCCCCGCAGGCCCCGCGGCAGGGGCGACCACCGCCAGCTTCCCTATCTCCTCCTGCGGGGCAGGGTGGTGCGGGAAGGGTCTCGCGCGCCCACAGTTTGCGCCCGCCATGAAGCTCGCCGGCCCACAGCGGAGCGCGCGGTCGAGTCGATAGGACCCAGCGCGTGCGCAGGCACCCCGCGTGCCGCCGGGCCCTCGCCTGCAAGGCCGCGTTGAGGGCCTCTTTGTACTGCACGTCCTCCTGCAGGCGTGCCAACTCGTCCCGGGACCCCTCTACCTGCGCCGTCGTCGCGGCGTGGCGCATCCTCATGAATTGCACCTGGGTGGCGAATGCGGCCAGCTCCGTGAGCACTTGCCTGCGGGGACCGAAGGGAACCAACGGCGAGTCGTTGGTCAAGAGCGCGCCGTGCAAAGAGAAAGCCGTGCATTGCAGCAAGCATGTCTTCGACTCGGTGTGATGACCTACCCGAGGTTCTTCTCCTGTTCCGTCTGCGCCGCGCGTTGCAGGCGCCCCACCCCAAGCAGGCCCGCAAGTCCGGGGTCCCCCGACCGCGCGACGTGTTCCCTCCAGGCGCCGGTGATCCGCGCGACCTCCGATACCAAGTCGACGTTCGGTACGTGCTCCAAACGGTCGATAGACTCCAGGATATCGCCGGGTATTCTGCAAACCGCACCAAGCTGTCTTCGTTCGCGCCACGCCGCGGGCCTGGAAAGTTCTCAGCCCCGCCGCGGCCATCAGCTCACGGATTGGACGTGGATACGTCGGCCACGGGGTCCGACGCCGTCCGGCGGTGCCCGGAGGCCATGGCTGGCTACCGTACGAATGCGAACGCGCAGCAGCGGTGCGGGAATCCCTGCTGGACGACGCGCAGAGGCGGGACGAAACAACGGCGATGCGAAGAGTCCAAAGAGAGCGTGAGGGGAGCGGCATTGCAGCGCAGGGCTGCGAAAATCACCCTGACGCGGGACACGCCAGTCAGCAATGCCTGAACAAGCGGGTTTCCTCAACCCGGTCGCCGGCAGCGATTTGCACGTGCATTGCGCGGGCGGATGAGGGTGCGGAGGTGGTGCTTACCCACTCTACTCCCTTGGCGCGTCCACATTGGGGCCACCGCCACGCAATGGGCGCCATGTCGACACTATCAAGCCGCCCCGCCATGGCCGCTGCGATGCATGCTTCCGCATCGACCTGCCCTGCGCGGGCCTTTGCCCTGGGGCCCAGGAGACCGTCGCGGAGTGTCCGCGCAGCTGCGACGGGGGAGGACCCGGGAAACTTCGATATCCTGGACCAAATCGCCTCGTCGTCGAAAGCGACGGAACCAGCGACAAGCTCTCAAAGGCGAGGGCCGCCGGGCCTTGCGCCCAAACATGCGTGTGAGGGCAGAGACTGATGCCACGCCGCTGCTGTGCGCAGTCGGCCTCCGCCTGTCCGGAAGCGCGAGCGGCAGACACGCCAGCAGGTTGCTCGAAGTTCCGCTAGCCAGGACGGGAACGAACAGAGGGTCGCCCCGCTGAGAGGCGACGCAATCGAGCGGGACGGCAGCGGCGCAGCGGTCCGTGCCTCTGCCCCCGCTGTGCCAGGCAGCGGCTCCAGCCAGGCCCGTCGGGAGCGACGGTACCGCAGCACGCAGGGGCGGGAGAGGGTGCCCTCTGGGGCGCCGGGGCTCGCGCCGCCGTCGGCAGAGGCGCCGCCGTGGCCGACGCCCGCACCCGACGAGGCGTGGGCCGAAGCTGCGCCGTTGGTGGATGCCGAGCCTGTTTATGATGATGCAGCGGTAGGTGTGGAGCCAGACTCGCGGGGCCCGGAGGCTGCCACGGAGGCCGAGGGTACGATGCTGCGTGGTCCGCCAGCGCTCGAGACGACGGGCGGGGTGTTCGAGGGGGAGGTGGTGAGCGGCAGCGAGGTTGCGGACACGGCGGAGGCGATGGGCCCGGCCCTGCCGCCAGGATGGGAGGAGGAGACGCCCGGGGCGGAGGGCGGCGGTGTTGCGAAGAGCGAGGCTGCCGACGCCCTGAGGGTGGCCCTCGATCGCATGAGGGACGCGAGAGCGGGGCCCGACGGGGTGCAAGAGACGGAGGAGGAGCGGCGGGCGCGAGAGAACGTGGCGGCGCGGGGCGAGGCGCTGCTGGCGATCATGGTGAGCGGGCGAGCGGGGAGGGTCTCGGATGCACGTGGGTGCGGGACAGAGGGAGGGCAAGGGTACGATCCCTCAAGCGTCGCAGAATGCCGGGGAGTGCGTGCAGGAGGAGGTGTCCAAGCAGGGCCATTTGTTGGACGAGCTCTTCTTCGACCTCCTCGACCGCCGCATCCGTGCTGCAGAGAAGTACCAGGCTTCCGAGCCACAGTTCCTGGAGGGGCTCCGGCTGCTGCGGTGCGACGCTGCTGTTTGTGACGCACTGCGCTGGTGCACCCGCGTGTCTTGCGACGAACGTCTCCTGCTGGGCCCTCCCTCGCCGCAGCAAGATGGCGGAGGCGGAGGCCCAGCGGCGTTCCTCCGGGCCCGCGCTGCGTCTCCTGGACGAACTGCTGACGGTGATGGAGATGCGCGACCGGGAAGGCGGACCGTCCGAGGCCGAGGCGCGCGGGGCGGCCGCCGACCGCATGCGCCGGGCCTTCTTCCCGCCGGGGCTGCCAGGTGCGATGGCTGCCACTGTGCTACGCTCGTCCGTCGTGTGCTGGGAGTGTTTCAACGACAGCAGCGCCACTGGCACCGCCCGCAGGCGTGGACATCTTCTCATTGGCCGGGGTGCTGTCCAAGGGCGACGCCCTGGGGGAAGAGGCGCTGCCGGAGGCCGTGGAGGAGGCGTTGTCGCAGGAGACGGTGCCGGTGGACGTGTTCATCGCGGAGGTGCGGGCGGTCCTCAAGGACGCCACGCGGGCGCAGGAGGAGGAGGAGGAGGCGTTCGCGCGGCTGAGGGAGGCGTCGGCGGGGTCGGGCATCCGGCGCAAGGCGCTCGAGCCCTACCGCGGCAAGCTGGAGGCCAAGCGGCGCACCATGGAGACGGCGGGGGAGCTGCTCACCATGGCCGTGCAGATGAAGGCCGAGGCGCGGCGGGAGGGGCAGTAGAACGGAGTCCATCTTTGAAACGTTGTAAATATACCGGTGAACATCAGTGTCCGTGTCCTTGACCTGCTTCTCTACTTTTCCAGCATCACACAGCCAACCTCTTTGCTGCATCACAGCCTGGTTGGGAGGTGGGGGAAATTCTGCAACCCATCCAAAGAAAAGAGCCTGGTTGTCCTCTTTCTCGCACCCCTCTTTCTACTGAAAAGCGTTTTACGGGTTACTATGGGCCTTCCCTTCAGGAGCCTGGCTGGAGCCTGCGTCATGACATTCCAGCAGGTAAGGTTACATTAACCAGGACGGGCAACAAAGCTTCAAGGTCTAACTCTTTGAATCCTCACTCGCAAAAAAAATAAGAATTTGGCATTTTTTCAGGAAACTGACCTGCTTTCGTCATGGCAGGGGTCAAGCCATATGAGGACTGGCAGGTGCGGATGTGCATCGTGATGGAGGCGCAGGTCAGCGGTGACGAGTCGAGCAAAATTTCTATCTACGATGCCCAACGCGTCACCTCTAAACAGCGCATTGAGGTGCGTGCGTGCGAAGATGCAGCCCGCGCTTGCCACGTGCATGCATGTTTACAGATTCCCCCATCTTTGTAAGGCCCCCCCAGATGTACGAGCTTGCACTCGCCGCTTCCAATGACGTGGACACACTCGTGCGCGTGAACGCTGGCGGATGGATCCATTGGTGGAAGCCGCATGTGAAGGTCTTCCCCATCGTGTCTCCGGACTTGGAGATCAGGCGACGCTGCGGACCTGCACGAAGACCTCACTTCCACAGCACAGGGATATTAAACCGTAAAAACGCTTTCCCCGCCGCAGTTACATCAAGAACGTGGACTGGACCTTCGACGGCGTCATTGGCGTCAAACGGCCCGAGCTGCGGGAGTTCCTTCCCAAAAAGATGCCGAAGCTCTACGGTCACGAGAATGACCTGACGATTCCAGAAGTGCTCAAGAAGGAGGCGATGGAGATTTTGCACAATGAGAGCCGTTGGAACAAGCTCCACGAAGATCGAGGGCGCCGACAGCAAGGTTGTCGCGGGGTTCACGCTTCGCTACCACCCGAGCGTCCGCGACATGATCCTGATCGAGCACCCGGGAACTTGGGGCCGGGACAACAAGGCGGATTGGGTGCCGCCCCTTGTGGGGCACAACGGGTTGCTGGAGAAGGTGGCGAACGCAGTGACGGCCGCCGGTGGGAAGGGCGTGTGCCTGAATCTCCTGACGAAGCGCGATGATGGCAAGGTGGTCGTCAAGGGCGCGTTCCTCAAGTGAGTACTAGTGCGATGCATGCATGTGATGGCCTCAGACCGTATGCCGACACGGGAATCCTAATATCAGCTATGTGCTGCCTTCGCAGCATCAACAGCGATAAGGAAAAGGCCGCAGCCATTGTCAAGGAGCTGGGGTTTTTCTCTGACAAGGAAGTCACGCAGCTCAGGGACGATATGGATGACACGTGAGTTTTGCTAAAATCACTGGACTGCATGCACGCTTGTTGAGTGCTGCAAGGTCCTCGTATGGCTTGGCTCTGTTGCACGCAGGCTGTACCCGGAAATGGACAAGAAGCGGGAATGGTCAAATTATGCCCTGATTGTAAACACGCCCTAGCTGGCCGTAGGCCAGACGTTCGCCAACGGCCAAGGAAATATGCCTGCCCTCCTACTCCAATGAAGGTGTCGCTACGCCACTTCGGAGTCTTCCAGCCAGAGCCCGACTCCAGCTGGCGTCAGTGTGCATGCATGATCCTGACATCATCCAGCTTGGCTTCGTTGAACTCACCGCGTTGAACCCCGGGCCTGACGACTCCTGCCCCGCGGCGGCCCTCCTTGCCGCCCCTGTGCACGCGCCGCGGGACGTCTCTCGACCTCAACGCCCCCTGCGCTCTGCCAACCCCTTACCGGCATCCCTCTCTACCCGAGACGCGTATCGTGGGCTTATCCGAACCACCAAGCCTTCGCGTCCGCCAAGGCGGCTGGCGCCTCGTCGAGAAAGCGCGATGGGCACGGACAACGGAGGTGCGCAGGCGTCAATGCACCGTTCCTCGCCCGCGTTTTGCCCCTGCGCCGGCGCCGCGCGCGTTCTCATTACTCCCTCCTGCGATCGCGCCCACCCATCGGGCGCCTCGTTCGTTCCGCGGGGCGCTGCAGGACCCCGTGGGGCGTCGCGCGAGCGGGCCCGATCCCTGGCGCAGATCGCGCGCCTCTGCGGTCGTCGCTCCGTCTGTGCGCTTTTGCATCTCACACACAATAGGTTCTGCGAGGCGCTGGGCGTCACGACGCGGCCGCAGCTCCCTCGCCGCAGGGAAGAAGGTTGCGGAAGGCCACGCGCCCCGCCGGCCGCTGTGGTCGACTGCCGGCATGCGCGAGGCCTCCGCGACGACCAAGGCGCTGGTGCTCGCGTTCGCCGCCATCGGAATCTACGTCACCTTCATCACCAGCGGGGTCTTCAACGAGCGCCTCGCGCAGCCCGAGCCGCCCAAGGAGAAGTTCCCGGACCTCACGGTCGTCACCTCCGCGCTCAGTTTGACGAGCGCATTGGCCGCCGGGCTCCTGCTGGCCCTCACCGGGGGACTTTTCACGCGAGACCCGCAGGTGCGAAGTGGCTAGGCTCGACTCTCGAGGCTTCCAATGCAGCCCTGCCCTGCCAGCGCAGTGCTGATTGCGTTGCTCGCTCCTCTTCCCCCCCAAGCAGGTCGCGCCGCTCTCGGCCTGGGTCCCGCCGGCGCTCACGCACAGCATCGGCCCGGCGCTGGGGAGCCTGGCCCTCAAGCACATCCCCTACACGGCCCAGGTCCTGGTCAAGTCCTCCAAGATGGTCCCCGTTATGGTCATGAACCTCGTGTGGAACGGCACCTCCTACTCGCTGTCGGTGAGGCTGCCCCCGGCACACAGGCGCGGACCCGTCATGCAGCTAGTAGCCACGCCCCCAGTGGACGCACCTGGCTGTTGTGTCTGCCCGCAGGAGTACGTCTGCACGGCGCTGATCGCGGGCGGCGTGACGCTCTTCTCACTGCGTTCGTCCAAGGAGGTCAAGAGCAAAATCCAGCACTACAGCCCCGTGCACGGCTACACGCTCGTGCTGCTCAACCTCCTCTTCGACGGGTGGACGTCCGCCTTCCAGGACGGCATCCGGCACAAGTACCCGCACACCAACCCCCTGCACATCATGCTGGGAATGAACCTCCTCACCTCGGCCTTTAGCCTGGCCGGCTACGTCGCGCAGCCCAGCTGGGAGCGCGCCCTGTCCTGGGCGCTGGGCCGCCCGGCGGCGGCCGGCGCGGGCGGCTCGTCGCTCGTGGCCGTGTTCCGCTACTGCCAGCGCCACCCCGAGGCGGCGTGGGAGCTGGCCGTCACGGTCGTGATGGGCGTGCTCGGGCAGCTGTTCGTCTTCCTCCTCATCGCCCTCTTCGGCAACCTCACGTGCTCCACCGTCACCACCACGCGCAAGTTCTTCTCCATCCTCGCCTCCGTGGTCTACAACAAGAGCCGGCTGCTGCCGACGCAGTGGCTCGGCGTGGCGTGCGTCTTTTCGGGGATTTCGTACAAGACCTACACCAAGGCGGGGGCGGAGGTCGCGAAGGGGGCCAAGGGCGGGGGGGCGGAGGCTGTGGCGCCCATGCACGCCGACAAGCGCGGCGCGGGGAACGGCGAGAGCGGGGCGTGGGAGGGCGGGGGCCGGGCGGGGAACGGGAAGGCGGCTCGAAAGGCCAAGAAGGCGGCATGAGCGTTGCGGAGGTGTTTCCCTCGCCATGAGGATTGGCTGGCGACCCGTTGATGCGTGTAGGACAGACTGTTAGAGACGATTTTGTGGGCCGAGTGCTCCCGACTTTGAAACGGACTGCCACTACATTCAGCTACGCTGGTCGGCTACTTGGACTTGCGCAGCGCGTTGTTGTTCGCCTTGATGTGCTCCTTGTTCATCAGCCGCACCATCCGCGTCAGCTCCCCCTCCGTCAGCAACGGCTGCCGCTTCAGCTCCCCCTGCGAACACGACGGTCCTCTCGGTGTACCAGTGCCGGTCTGCGCCTCGTAGCGCCCATTGCACATCACACGCGGGCCGCTGGGCCAACCACGCAGTCCCGGCCACGCAGCAGCGCCGCACCAGCGTGGGCCTCGGCTCGATCTGCTTCCACAGCCAGGCCGGGTACTCCGCGTTCGGCTTCAGCGGTGGGTCCGCGCCGTCCTTTAGCACGTTCACCGGCGCGCGGTCGAAGACCATCTTGCCGAACACTGCGGTGGGTTTCGCGGAGGTCCCACGGCGTCGGGAGCTCTCCATCGGGGGAAGCGCCGCGCTGCAGGTGTCAATGATGGGCTTACAGACGCATCGCTCACCTAACTGCCCCCCCTTCCCTGTCTTTTTCCGCGCCAGCAGCCCCACGAGGGCGGACGCCCGTGCCCCGCCGCCCCCTCCCAACATCCTCCCGAAGAGAGCCCCCCACCAGTGCGGTGCGCAACTACTCCGCAGGAAGCGCGCGAATTCGATCTCAGCGGCGACGCACTCGGTCTTAAGTAGTCGCGCAGCCCTGACTCTCTTTGCACGTCCAGGGCGGGTGCGCTGGAGAGCTATGATTGCAACCCTAGGAACGGGGTATCGACAGCGAAATGCGCGTCACGGAATCGGCAGTCCAGCGGCTCAGAGCGTCGGATTCTGCCGCCAGTGAGGACGGTGTCAGCGCTGGGACGGCGCCGTTGACAGGACCTCGATAGGCGACCACATCCAAATTCGCATGCCATTTGCTGGCAAGGGGGTGGCTGGCTGTGAATAGCTCGAGTCGCGGCTGATCGCGACACGGCTCCGGCCTCCCCGAGTCTTTTCGTAAAAAGCATCACCCCCCACACCCGCGGCTATTGGAACAGTGGGGAGCACTGCCCATCGGGCCAGTGAGGTGCCCAGGGTCGCCCCATCGCCCGGCGCAGGGTCGCAGGCACACTCCCAGTAGTTGGGCGGGCAGAGCGCGTGGGGCGAGATGGAGGGGGTGGACTTGCAATCTCGGATTCGAGAGCTGGAGCAGGAGCTCCGGCGGGCCCATGAAGAGGTGGGCTGGGAAGAGGGCGACGCGTTTTCGGTGTCGTATCCATCAGTCGCCTCCGCATCGGCCTCCACCTTCCCTTTGCTGTCGCCGCGTGCTGGCCACCTGCTATAGAACTGGCTCGACGCGGGCGCCTGGACAGATCGCGGATCCCGCGCTCCGGGGGCGCGCCAAGCCGAGCAAACGCGCTTGGATTGTCCCTGTGCTCGCCGCGCGCCCGCCACCGTCTGCTTGCCTTTCGGTGCCTCAAAAAAAAGCTGCGCTTCCTCTTTGCTTCCAGGCGGAGACGACGGCGGAGGACTGGGAGCGGCAGGCGCGACAGCAGGAGGCGCAGGTCCTGGAGCTGCAGGGCGAGCTGGACAGGTCTCAGAAGGTGCGGATTGGAATGTAGTTAGCGCAAGGAAGCTATAAGGATGCGGATTGGCCATGCGCGGCACGCATCGCGCGCCCGCGCCGGCCGCTTCCCTCGCAGGAAGTCCGGGCGCTGCAGCAGGAGCGCCAGGACTTGTCCAAGGCGTTTGCGGAAGCCAAGCGCGAGATGCAGGACCTCCGCATCGCGCACGTGGAGCTGCAGGGCGAAGCCGCCAAGGCTCGCCGGGAGGCGGAGATCCACAAAGGCTCAGAGGCGAGTGGCCTGGGCTCTCTACAGTGCCCACAACCAGTGCCACTCACCTGTCTGGCCGCCCGCGCCGGGCAGCGTGTCGACCGCATCAGCTGGCCGCGCCCGCAGGCGTCCCTGCTGCTGGTTCTGGAGCAGCGGAAGGCGGAGCTGGACGCCAAGGCGACGGACCTGCTGCAGCAAGTGAACCGCGTGGTGGAGCTGACTCAGGAGAAGGCGCAGGCGGAGCAGTCGTCGCGGCGGGCGCAGGCGGAGGCGGCGGAGGCGCGCGCGGAGGCGGCGCGCTCGGCGCAGGAGAAGCAGCTGCTGGAGGTGCACAACGCCTGGCTGGAACAGGAGCTGGCCGCACGGACCGAGCAGGCCTCGGCAGCGCGGCGCGACCTGGCCGGGCGGCTGGCGGAGGCGGAGACGGGCCTCGCGCAGGCGCGCGACGAGCTGGGCCGCGCGCGCCGCGACCTGGGGCGCGTGCAGCGGGAGGCGACCGAGGCGACCGAAGCGCTCGCCCAGTCTCAGGCCGAGCTGCGGCGGGTCCGCGCCCAGCACGCGGAGAAGGAGCAGCTGTTCGAGACCGAGGTGCGTGCGCTGCGGGGCTGGCCGGGGCGGGCGGTCCGGGAGCGGCTGGCACGACACGCGCCCAGCTGCACCCCTCCGCGTGCTTCCTGCCCGCAGCTGGCGGCGTCCGAGCGGCTGCTGAACATTTCTCGCGAGGAGGCCGAGGATCTGAAGGCGCAGCTGCACGAGCGGGACCGGGAGGTGGAGGCGCTGCGTGGGGCACTGCGGGAGCTGGAGGGGCGGACCAGGGAGGCCCTGGAGGCTCGCAAGAGGGCCCAGGAAGAGGCGGAGGCGGAGCTGCGGGCTCTGCGGGAGCAGTTGGAGGACGGCGGACCGCCCGCAGCGCTGCACGCGGCCAATGGGGCGGTGGCGCGGACGCCGGGGCCGACGCTGGGTGGGGCCACGCCCGGCTCGGTCATCGCCAGCACCCCCGGCGCCACCCCGGGGTCCTGGTCGGCGCTTTCCGAGTTCCAGAAGTACGAAAAGTACGCCGCCGTCGAGGCCCGCCTGCGGGAGGAGGCGCGGCAGAGGTGCGGAGCGCAGTGGCGGGGCCCACTGCGCATGGTAGCAGAGGCCATCCCACGACCACCACAACCACCTATGCGCTTCCCCCGATGTGCAGGCGTCGTGCGGAGAAGCTGATGACGGAGCTGGTGGAGTCGCTGGAGCAGAAGGTGCCTCAAATCAGCGAGCAGCGTCGGGTGTACGAGGAGCTGCAGGACGAGAACCGCAAGCTGCAGGCGCGGCTGGAGGACGCGTCCGCGGCGCGGCGGGTGTTCGAGGCGTCGGCGCGGGCGCGGGAGCGCGAGGCCCAGTCGGCGCGCGCCACGGCGGACGACCTCTCTCGCCAGGTCATGGCGCTGACGGCCGAGGTGGCGCGTCTCAAGGGCTCCCGCGCGCGCCTGCCGCCGTGCGACCGCCTGTCCGGCAACGGCGCTCTGACGGCCTCGGAGGTGATCGCGGAGCGGCTGGTGGAGTTCGAGGACGTGGAGGCGCTGCACCGCCGCAACGTTGAGCTGCTGGCGCTCGTGCGGCGTCTGTCCGAGGACAACGAGCGGACGCGGGCGGAGGTGGAGGCGCAGCTGCGGGAGGACTTCGCGGCGCGGGAGCGGCGGCTGGAGGAGGAGGTGCAGGGGATGCGGGAGGACCGGGAGAGGGAGAAGGAGCTGGTGGCGCAGGTGGCGCGGCAGAGGGATCTCTTCAAAGCCCTGGCTGCGAGAGTCGCGCGGGGAGAGTCCGTGGACGCGGGGACGTTCTCCCTGGTGCAAGCGCTGGGGTCTCCCGGTGGGGTCGGCAAGGGGGCGGCGGCGGGGGCGCTGGGGTCGGGGTCCGCCGGGGCGAATGCGGACGGCGTCGACTGGCGCGCGCTGCTGGCCGACAAGGAGAGGGAGTTCGCCGAACTGAGGACCGAGGCGGCGCGGAACGCGGAGCTGCTGCGGAAGGACGTGGAGGTGAGGGCGGTGGTGGGTTAGGGGTGGCTGTTGAGGGCTTGCAATGGTACACGTGCATGCATCGCCCGGTAGGCCCACCTGCGCCAGCATCTCCTGTAACGCAAACGCAAATCTCACCTGCACCCCGGCCGCAGGAGGCCCAGCGTGAGGTCCGCGCGGCCCACGCCCGAGAGGAGCGGTACAAGGGAGACCTGGACTTCGAGCGATCGCACCGGGAGCGGCTGTTGAAGTCCCTGGAGGAGACGCGGGCGACGCTGGAGCACCAGACGCAGCGCAGCAACCAGCTGCTGGAGCAGATGGTGGAGATGCAGCGGCGGGGGGCGGCCGTGGAGGCCCGGGTGGATGAGAGGGAGGTGGAGCTGCGGAGGGAGAGGCAGAGGGCCACGACGCTCGAGGCGCAGATGGCAGGTGAGCGGGGGGTGGTGCACGGTGGGGTGGAGGTAGGGTGGGTGGGCGGTTGCATGCGAGGGCAGCGGGTGGGTGGGGTTGGTGTGGGGTGGGATGGGGTGGACTGTTGCTGGCTGCAAAGTGTGCCGTAGAACAGCGCATGCAATTACCATTCAGTAAGTTAGCGTCTCTCCACCTTCACTCTCCGCAGTGCTGCGTGCGGAGGAGGAGCGCCGGCGTTCCGAGGTCGACGCGCTGCGTGAGGAGAAGCACCGGCTGGCCGCACAGCTCGAGGCCGACGCCCGGGTGCACGCGTCGGCGCTGCAGGAGCAGGCGCGGGAGGCGAGCCGTGCGGCGGAGGCGGCGCGGCGGGCGGAGGCTCAGTGGGCGGAGGCCCAGGCGAGGCTGCGGGAGGCGGAGGACCTGGCGAGGGCGGCCAGGGAGGAGGCCGCCGTGGGGCACCGGTCGGTGCTGCAGCGGGCGCAGACGGCAGAACACGAGGCCAAGACGCTCAGGTGCGTGGGGGTTTTGGGTGGGAGGGGTGGGGGTGGGGGTGCGTGGGTGGGACCGGCGACCAGGTGTGGCGGTTGGGTTGGTGAGACTTTGTACAAACGTAGCATGCAGACATCGAAAAGAATCTGGAACATTCGGATGTTTGATTCTTATCACCGCGCATTCTCATCGCCGCTCTGTGTTTGCAGGGAGGAGCTTCAGCAGGAGCGGGCAGCGCGTGCCTCAGCGGAGGCCAAGCGCGACGTGCTGCAGGCGTCGCTGCAGAAGGCGGAGGAGCGGGCGGCGGAGTTGCAGCTGCGGGTGCAGGCGCGGGCGCTGGAGGGCGAGGAGCGGGAGCGGGGCGGGAGGGGCCTGGGCGCGGGTGCGGGTGCGGGGGTGGCGCAGGGAGGGGAGCCGGGCAGCGAGGCGGAGGCGGAGCTCAGGGCCAAGGTGAGAGGAATGTGGGAGATGTTTGTACCTGCACCGATCCCGACCACCCACGCCCCCCACCCCATGTCGCCATCCGCATCGACCCCTGCTTTCACAACTCTCACCCCCACCCCTCCTCTCCCCCTCAGCTCGACCGCCTGAGGGAGGAGCGGGACCAGGCCCTGCGTTCCGCGGCCGCCGCCCAGGGCCACGTCAACGAGTATCGTGCTCTGGCCGAGTCCGCCGACGAGGCGGTTCGTGCTCTGTCGGCGAAGCACGCGGAGCAGGCGCAGGCGGCGGAGAGGGCCGCGGAGGAGCAGGCCCAGCGCATCGCAAAGCTGCAGGCGGAGCTCGACAGGGCGCAGGGGGAGGTGGCGGAGCTGCAGGTGAGGGGTGGTGGTGGTGGTGGTGTGACTGGGACGTGTAAGGTGCGACGGCGTTGGTTAGACAGTGGCTCTGAATGACGCCCTGCTTTGCACCCTTCCCCCGCCGCTTCCGCCCCCGCAGCGTGCAGCACACGCGGCCGAGGAGGCGGCAGAGCGCGGTCGCCGGGAGGGCGAGTCCTCCCGCGCCGCCCTTACCGAAGAACTTACCCGCGCCCGGGAGTCGCTCTCAGCTGCCGAGGCCCGCCACTCCGCGCTGCAGCAGATGGCCGACCAGCACCACCGCAACTGGCGGTCCATGCAGGACGCGTACAACAACGAGGTGGTGCAGCACGCGGAGCACATTCAGAAGCACGACGCCATGAAGCGGCAGTGGGAGGAGAGGGAGGCGAGGGTGCAGGAGATGGGTGAGATGGGTGGGGGGGTGGGGTGGTCGTCTTCTACCCTGATCGCTTCGCAGTAGCAGTAATGCTGGTATCAATCACATGGTCCATTGATCCGTCATGTGTCGTCTCTCACGCCGTCATCTACTACTTCTGTCACCGCAGCCCGTCAGCTGGAGGAGCTGTCTGCAGAGAAGCGCGATGCGTCGCGGCGTGTGGCGGAGTTGGAGTCGGCGCTGGTCCGGGAGCGGCAGGAGGGGGAGGCGAGGGAGAGGGAGATGAGGGCGCAGGCGGATGTGCTGACGCAGCAGGTGAGGGGGAGGGAAGCGGGGAGATGGGAGAGCGGGATGTGCTGAGGGAATTGATGTGGGAACAAGAGAGGGTGTTGTAGGGCGCAGCATGGATTCACCTCTAAAAGCAAATGGAGGGACGCAAAATCTGATTTTCTGTTTCACGCTTCGGTTATCACTATCATTGACTTTACTCATGATCGCCTGCAGTTGGAGCAGAAGGCAGCGGCGGCCGTGGCAGCGGGGGCGGGCAGGGAGGGCGGTGCGTCGGGGGAGGGCGGGGCTGCGGGTGACTTGAACGAGGTGCTCAAGTATCTGAGGAGGGAGAAGGAGAGAGTGGAGGCGGAGCTCATGCTGGTGAGGACTGGGTGGGTGCAGAGTGGGTGAGGCTACCGTAGGTCATGCTGGTGAGGGGCGGGTGGAGCGATGGAGGGGAGGTAAAGGGTGTGCGGGGTTGTCGATATCGGGCATCGAACGCTAATCTGAGCAAACGTGCTCCCCACCCCTTCATCCCACTTCTGCCCACCCTCTCACCGCCACACCCATTCCACCCCCCTCTTCTACCCCACCTTCCCTGCAGTCCAAGCAGGATTCCCTGCCATCACATCCCCACATCCATTCCAGCCCTCTCTACTCCCCCACCCCCCCTGCAGTCCAAGCAGGAGCGCCTGCGCTGGCAGCGCCGCGCCGAGGACGCCCGCCTGGAGAGCGACGCCCTGCGTAAGGAGTTGGAGGGGGCGGAGCAGCGGGGCAGGGATGCGGCGGCTCAGGAGTCGCAGCACGGTCGCCTCATGGAGCAGGCGCACCAGGCGAACCTGCTCCGGGAGAGCAACAACAGCCTCAGGCGAGGGGTAGGGGTGCATGGGGGGTCCATGGTGGGTGGCATCGTGTGTGGCAGTGCATAGTGGGTGCGATATTGTTGGGCGAGGGGCCAATGGCCAAGCACCCGGCACGCTTTACCATGCCCCCCTATGCCACAACCTCCCTGCCCCACTCGCTACCCACCCCTACCCCCCACCCCAAACCCCACACCCCACCCCCTCACCACCACCCCCACCCTCGCAGGGCCGAGACGGTGCGGCTCCAGGAGTCCCTGGCATTGGAGCGCAAGCGCCTGGGCGACGCCGAGTCCCGCATCCAGCCCCTGGAGAGAGAACTGGCCCAGGCCAGGGCAGCCGCGGAGGCGCGGGGTGCAGAGCTGCTTGCGGCGCAGGAGCAGGCCGCGCGGTGGGAGAAGAGGACGCAGCAGCTGCTGGACAAGTACAAGAGGGTCGACGTGGACGAATACAACGCCGTGAAGCAGGAACTGCAGGTGGGTGGAGTGGGGGTGCGATGAGGGGAGTGACGTGGGGTGGGGTGGGGTTGGGTGGGGTGAGGACAGTATGGTGGAGTATGGTGGGGTGGTGGGATGGGGTGGGAGTGATGGGTGGGGTGGGAGTGAAGTGGGGTGGGTAGAGGGTGATGGTGGTGCGAGGCACTGACAAGCTCTCTTGTACCTTCGTGTTCCCCTCGTCTTCATGACTCCCTGCATCCTCACCCTGCTCCATCCCGCCCCTCCACAAGTGCACCCCACTCACCCACCCTCAACTCATCCCCCTCACCCGCCCCAAACTCATCCCCCTCACCCACCCCCAGTCGGTGAAGGCAGAGCTGGAGTTGGTGCAGAGGGACCTGCAGGCCGCCCGGGCGAAGGCCGAAGAGGGGCGGCAGGCAGCGGCGGCCTTGAGGGAGGAGGCGGGGGCACGCACGCAGGCGGCAGCAGCTGCAGCGGCGGCCGCGAACAAAACGCAGGTCGACCAGCGGAGGGCGGAGGCGGCGACGGTGAAGAAACTGCAGGACGCGATTCGGGAGATCGCGGCCGCATTGGGCACCACGTGGCAGGAGATGAAGACATCCGAGTGGCAGCAGCGGGTGGTGGGGTGGCGGGCGGGGGCGGAGGAGGCTGCGGGTGCCAAAGCGGAGCTGGAGCGAGGGCAGCGGGAGACGCGGGGCTTGGCGGAGCGACTGAGGAAGGCGGAGGCGAGGGCGGCGGCTGCGGAGGAGCAGCTGCGGGTGGTGAAGGCGAGGGTTGCTAGGCTTGAGGCAGAGTTGAGGGAGGCGAGGGCTGGGGCAGAGGTGGGGGCTGGGGAGGGAGGGGAGGGGGAGTATGAGGTGGGGGAGGGTGGGGGGCACGAGGGTGAGGGGGAGGGCGAGGGTGAGGGGATGGAGGTGGATGGGGAGGGGGAGGGTGGGCAGGAGGAGGGGATGGAGGGGGAGGGAGAGGGTGCGGAGGGGGATGAGGAGGGTGGGGAGAGGGCTGGGGTGGAGGGGGAGGGAGAGGAGGGCGAGGGTGAGGGTGTGGAGGGTGCTGAGGGGGGTGAGGGTGAGGGTGTGGAGGGGGGTGAGGGAATTGAAGGTGGTGAGGGAGAGGGGGTGGGAGGGGAGGGTGTGGATGAGGAGGGGCAGGGAGGGGAAGAAGGGGAGGGTGAGGGAGAGGGTGAGGGTGGCGAGGGGGCGGGGGTGGCTGGGGAAGAGGGGATGACCGATGCCGAGGGTACAGTGGCAGGTGGGGATGAGGCGGGGGAGGGCGAGGGGGATGGGGAGGGTGGCGGGGCAGAGGGCGAGGGTGAGGGTGAGGGAGGCGGCATGGAGGGCGAGGGAGGGGAGGAGGAGGGCGGGGCTGAGGGGCAGGGCGGGGAGGAGGGACAGGAAGGCGCAGAGGAGCAGGAAACGGCGCAGGCCGGGGACCAGGAGCCATCGCCTGCGGAAGGTGAGGGGCGGCGGAGCGGTAGCGGTTGCGGAGCTCACCTCACCTCACCTCATCTCGCATTGCGGGCCCTGTGATTGTATTACATAAAGCTATGAATTGTGTGCTTACGCTTTGCCCACGCATGCCCCACCCCGCGTTGCCCCGCAGGCGCCCCGGAGCCCGCCGCTGCCCCCGTGGTTACCACCGAAGCCGCCCCCGCCCCCGCCCCGGCACCCTCGCCCTCGCCCTTCGCGACCCCCGCGCCCGTCTTCGGCGCCACCTCCTTCGCCCGCTTCGCCTCTGGGCCCTCCCCTTTCCAGCAGTTTGGCTCTACGGCTGCGGGGGGGTCGCCCTTTGGCAGCAAGGCGTCACCCAAGGAGGTCGCTGCCGTGGCCGCCGCAGCCGCCCGGCCGCTGCCTGGGGCAACGCAGGTGGGGCAGGCAGAGCCGGAACGGGAGGGCCAGCAGGCAGCGGGTGCAGAGGGCGGTGCGGGGGCGACGGAGGGGGGTGACGGTGCGACCGGTGACGGTGCTGGGGAGGCAGCGGGTGCGGGCGCGGGCGCGGCATCTACGGGTGGCGCTGGTGCGGGTGCTGTGTCTCGTGGCTTCGGAGCGACTGGCACGGCGCCTGGGTCGGTGGGGAAGCGGCCACGTGAGGAGACTGCTGGGGCGGGAGAGCAGGGTGCGGGGTCTGCGGCTGCAGAGGCCCCAACGCGGCCTTTGGAGAAGCGGGTGCGGCTGCAGGGGGTGCGCGGGGGGCAGATCGTCGCGAGGGGTGCCGGCGGGCAGGCGCAGCAGGGGCCTGGAGCGGCTGGGGAGGCGGGGGCAGATGCGGGTGCGGGTGCGGGAGAGGAGGCAGGGACAGGTGCAAGCGAGGAGGCAGGTGCAGGTGCAGGAGATGGGCAGGCAGACCAGTCCGACCAGGGTCAGGGGTCGGTCCCGGCTGCGAAACCACAACAGGCGAAGGGGCCTGGCCCAGCGCGGGTGGTGCAGGGTGCGGGGAAGGGTGTAGGGTCAACGGCATCGCCCACGGGGCAAGGGACCGGGGAGGCGACGGGGACGGGGCCGGCGCGGATCGTGGTGAAGCGAGGGCTGGCGGCGGCAGCGCTGGCGGACATGCGCAAGCCCCCATCGCCCGGGGGCAGGGGGCCTGGAATGGGCGGAGCGGCGATGCCCGAGAAGCCTCAGATGGACATCGCGAGCATCCTGTTGGCGCGGAAGAGGAAGAAAGAGGTGAGGCGGGGTGGTGCATGCGCGTGGGGTGGGGTGGGGTTGCGTATGCGATGTTGTGCATACGCATCGGGTGTCGTGGGGTGGGATGCACATGCGTGGTTTGCAAGGGGCATGGGGTGGTGAGTGAGGTGACTTGCCGGTTGCGGCTTGCCACACTGTATCGGGTGCGCAGGAGTAGGGCAGTCCGGTTTGCTTGGGACTAAGTTGGCGTGTGCAATGAAGGCGCGCCAAGCGAGAGCGTGACCCTGCTGCCCCCGATGCCCTGCAGGACGAAGGCGCGCCGGCATCGCCAGAGGTGGACAAGCAAGCGAGCAAGGACGGGCAGGGCGCTGGCAAAGACGGGCAGAGTGGCAAGGACGGCGGTGGTGGCGCGGCCACCATCACGATCCCTCCCATCGCCCCGCCACCGGGAGTGAAGAAGACTGCCAAGGAGACGGCGCCGGAGCCGAGCGCGCCTGCGCCTGTGATTAAGGGGCCGACGGTGGTGGCGGTGGAGCAGGCGCCCAAAGTGACCGAGACGAAGCCGCCCGGGGAGGGGGCAGGTGAGGGCGATGGGGAGGGGCTGAGGTGCAGAGGGGCAGTGGGGTGAGCAGTGGGGTGAGCAGTGGGGTGAGCAGTGGGGTGGGCAGTGGGGTGGGCAGTGGGGTGAGCAGTGGGGTGGGCAGTGGGGTGGGCAGTGGGGTGAGCAGTGGGGTGGGCAGTGGGGTGGGGAGGGGCTCAGGTGCAGGGGTGGGGGAGGGCCAGCGTATCATATGCCTTCCCTCTCGTGCTCAGCACAGCCACCCTCGCTGTCCCCCCCGCAGCGGCCAAGCTCACCCGGGGGAGGCTCGGGGGCCGGGGCCGAGGGCTGAACCCTTCGCCCAGGGGCAGGGGCCGGGGCAAGCGGGGCCGGGGCTGAGACCACGAGAGAGCCCGGCTGAAGTAACATGGGCTCAGCTGACCCTGCATGATGAGCTTGGTTGAGGTTACGTGAGCCCGGCTGACCTTGCATCAGCCTGGTTTAGGTCACATGAGCCTTTGCTTACCCCGGATAAGCCGGCTGCCGTCCCATCTCGTGGCAGTCGGGATGTGGGGTGCGTGTCGATTTGCGTGCTCGAATCGAGTCCGTGCAGCGCAATGCCAGCGTGCGAGTTTCAAACACGATGAGTCGGGTCCACGCCTGCCGCGCTTCACGAGTCGAGGCCTCAGCGCAGTGCGTGAGGCTGTGGCGCGCCATAAGTGTGGGTGATTGTAACACATACGAGAAAGGCGGGTGCAACACAGCGAGGGACGAAACGGGGGGACTGACAGGATGGGCCAGGGAGGGCAGCTGCTGCACACGCGCAACCACACGCCACGCTGCATGCCACACCACGCATCGCAGCACAGCATGGGAGCATCACTGGGCATCTTTCCACCCACACGGTGCTGTGTCACCGCTCACTCGGTCTTGCCAGCCTTGCCCTGCACTGCCCCATCCGCACTCTTGCCGTCCAACACCGCCGCCCGAGCCCCATCCCTCAGCCCATCCTTTGCCCCATCCCTGCCCGCCGCCTTGCCCCCCACGACCCCCGCATTCGCCTTTGGCTCCCGCGCGGGGGGCGCCACCATGCCAACGATGATGATAACCATGCAGAGGATCTGAGCGGACCCGTAAAACTCTTTAATGATGCGCCACGTGTGGGCGGGCGTCAGGGCCATGAAAGCCGGGCCCGCCTGGCCCATCATGATGTGGCACTGCGGGTGAGCAGAGAGAGAGAGAGAGAAGAGTTGAGTTGCAAGCGCGTGCGGCTGCTGGGCGGTGGGGCGTTGCGTCATGGCTAGAGGTTGCATGGGGTTGCTTATGATTGCAATCGTGTGATTGCGACTCACCATGACGTAGTTGGCTGCCTGCAGGGCCATCTGCACGGCGGGGCTCTTGCTGGCGCGCTGGTAACGGTAGATGGTCTGCAGGGGGCGGGGTGGGCACAGCCTTGTTAGACGGCAGTCATGCCAATGGCAGTCATGGACCATCACGGTGCGTGCCATTGCCATTGCCATTGCCATGGAAGTCACACCAACCGCAGTCGTGGACCACAGTGCCCTTACCACAGATAGTGCTATCGCCACACCCACAGCCATGTCCCTCGCCTTTCCGGATTCGAAAAAGAGCGCCGTGGTGAAGAAGAACCACAGGTACCCCGGGGAGAGCCCGTGCCACAGCGCAGAGACCATTTGCGTGACGAGGAGCGACAGGGGCGTGGGCCGGCCACCCGCGTCCAGCAGAATGCGCTCGTAGACGTAGAACCTGCCCAGTCAAGAGGACATGCATAATTATATGTAAAAGTTATATATGTAATTAAAGAGAAGAGCACTTGCGCTCGTAGACGTAAAACCTGCCGAGTCGGTCGAGAGGATAACATGTATTAGTTTATGTATAATGGTTAGAGGAGAGAGAAGGTATTGATTGGTACAGGGAGTGGTGCAGTGAGGGAGACAGAGCCAGAGAAGAGGAGATGGTACAGCGGGTGGTACAGCGGTGTACATAGTCTGGCAACTAGACGTGGCAACACTCCGCCCCCGCCCACCCGCAATGCTCACCTGAGCCAGTTCCCGGTGCCTACGTTCCAGAAGAGCGGCATGCGGTTGGGCGAGGACGCCGTGTTGAGCTTCCACGCCTCGAAGTTTCGGAACCGGTCCCAGTGGCCGTCGCCGTTGTCGTCCACACGCAAGCTGATGCCCGCCAGAACCATCCCCAGCTCACACAGGGACCACAGCGCGTAGTACTTGCTCTGGACGTTTAAGAGGATGTACATGTCGCCGTACCACGTCTTGGTCGGCAGCCACCACTGGCTGAAGGGCGCCCAGCTGCCGAACCGCGTCGCGTGCGTGGCGGTCATGACCTGGGATGCGCCGCCCGTGATCGTGTCGAGGGAGAAGACGTCGTTGAAGTGGACGTAGACCGCGAGGAACAGGACGAACCGCGCCAGAGTGCCCAGGAAGTACCGAGCCTGGGTCCAGACGTCTCCGCCCCGCTTGGGACGCGCGGCATACTCGCCCTGGGTTTGAACGACAAAGGAGAGAATGGGCAGGGGCGATAAAGAATGGTTCGAATGGTCACGGGTACCACGCATCCCTCGTGTGTGTGGCATGGCATATACTGAAGCGTGGCGTGGAGCGTGTGGTGGTGTCACGTTGTCCGGCATGGCCCTGACAGTTCTGGCAAGGCACACTGGGCGCACGTGACCAAAACCCCTCTCATCACTCGCCTCGCCGTCGCAGAACTGCAGGTACATCTTGACCTCCTGCGCTGGCCCCACCAGGTTGCTGTGCGCCATCGTCACGAACCCCAGCATCTCAAGCGCCGTCGGGCACCGCGTGAGGGCCCTGGGGTGCCTCGCGGCCTTCTCCGCGCCCATCTTGACGCCGTCGCTGTAGTTCTGCGCCATGCTGACCACCTTCAGCGCCACCAGCATCATCACCGCTGTATAGTCCAGGTCACCCTTGCGCCACGCGTCCCCGCTGCCGTGCACCGTGTGCATCCAAATCAGATACGGGAACGCCACGAAGTACGACGCGAGGCCGGCGTGCCTGCGGAGGGCGTCCGGCGGCGCGACGGTGGCCCGGGTTCGACCGGCGAGCGGCGGAGGGGAGCTGTGCGCGCCGGTCGTGGACTTGCCTGGGAGCTGCGAGCATGATCGCGTACACCACAAGCGCGGGGATGTAGACCTCGAGGGAATCGATGCCGAACACGGCGAACATCATCAGGAGGCCGCTTAACAGCGAGTAGAGGTGTCGTGCTGCGGGAGGGGCCCACAAGACGCGCGGTGAGAGGCTTGGGCCCTCGGGGACCGTCGCGCCCGCGACAATTTAAAAGTATTAGCGCGGAGACCCAGCAGGATGCGGAAACGGACTCGCCTGCGCCGCGAGGCATGAGACCCCACACCAGGCCGTTCGGGACAGACAGGATGGCCATCAGCATGAAGTGCGCCTCCTTCTGCGGACCACGGCAGCACGTGGATGTTATGAATCGTCAGCCACGACGCATCCGAGGCTGCGGGAACCGCCGCCGATGCCCCCGCGCCTTCGAGAGTCCAAAACTGCTCGAGAACACTGCCGCCCACGGAATGTCCAGGCCGTGAGCCGACACGCCGATGCCCGCGATGGACATCTTCGTGGTGTCCATCCACCCCAGGCCTAACCGGCCGAGCGCAGACACCACGGACAGCATCGTGGCGTCCCCAGACCGGCAAAACAGGTGCCCGCAGGCGGGATGTCCGCGTCTGTGGACGCGTCTCGATCACGGGCGAGGCCGGAGTACCGGCGCGCAACGCAGTCGACCGCGAGGGGGCGAGGGCGTTACGGAAATACTGCTCAAGTGGTGTCAGAAAAGCGCAGGCAAGTATTTATACGCGCTTGTCGTCCCCTGCACGAATCGGTGGCACTCATCGCTCTTCTCTTGCGAAACGCTGATCATGTCTGTGCTTCCCCTCCTCATCTCCCTCCCGTTGCTCACGGCCGTGGCAGCCAGCACCTGCGGCTCGGGGACGCTCGATGCGACGAATCTGCGGGGTGATATCGTCCTCAGCGGTGGGTGGTGTGTTCGCATGTTGTCTCCGCGTTGTGCATCTTCCTCTCGTCGCCGGAACCGGGTACTCCACGCCCGCAGGGGAGAGCAACCAGCAGCCCTCTGCGCCCGCGTGCTGCCAATCATGCCAGGCCGCGCCATCCTGTGACGTCTGGGTTTACTGCGGCATGACAACAGGCTGCGACAACGGATTCGGTGACGAGCGCCGCTGGGAGCCGTGCAGCGTCGCACTCCAGCGAACCTGTGCGCCTATCCAAGACCCCAGCTCTTTCGCACTCCTGCGCAGGGGTCGTGTTTCCCTTCCAGCAATGCTGGCTGAAGAACCGGGGATTGTCAGCGCAGCCACGCCCCTGGATCGGGGCTTCCCCCACGACCTTCACCTCGGGGTACCTGGATGCGCGCCCTGCAGCGGCTCCCACCTCCTCTCCGGGACAGGTCCCCGTCCCCGGCCTCAGAGATGACGCCCGGCCTCTGCTCCGCTCCCTGCCCTCGGGCCAGACGCGCGTGCTGGTCGTCTGCGCCTCGGGGCAGCAGCAAAAGGCGGTGGACCTCGCCACATCGCTGGGTGCCCCAGCCACTTGGACGGTGCAGGCCGTGAAGGCTCTCGTGCCAGCGTCAGGTGCAAAGCAATGGCGCCCTTGCTCTCTGAATGGTGTTAGTCTAACATTGCCGGCTCCACCAGGGCGCACAACACTTTGCAGCGCACATTGCCTTCCTGCATCGCGTTTGCAGGGACAGTGGATGCCCACGTGGTGATCAATGACACGGGTGCGTGGGAGAGTCTTCGCGAGACGGGCATCGGTGCCGTGCAGGTCGTGAATGGCAGCGTGGTGGTGGTGGGCGACGGCATTAAGCTACTCAGCGAAGGCGTGGGGTTGCAGGACATGACGGGATTCGGGCCCACTCGCATCCAAGGCGCGTCTGCTGACGCCATGCGCGGCGCAGCACCCCACGCCGGGTGCTTTGATGGTCCCCGTCGCAGCACCCACCTGTGCTGCACCCGACACAGCTGCTCAACCGTTGCTTGCAGGCGACCTGGTGATCAAGGACACCGCGCTGGAGACGCTGCAGGGAATGGGGTCCCTGACATCCGTAGCAGGCGACTTCATTGCAGCACAGAACGTCGCCCTTCGCACGTTCCAGGGCCTCAGCCCGGCGCTGCAAGTCGGCGGCTCCGTGGCTCTGGTGGGGTTCAATTGGAAGATCAAGGTGCGGCGGACCATACTACACTAGTCGTCCATGTCCTTGCTAGCTACAGCCCCGGCCACCCCATCTCGACCCCACGCATCCGCAGAACCTCGACAGCGTCCCATTCAGCAACCGCGTCCCCGGCAGCGTGAGCATCCAGGGCCTCATCGCCCTCACGTCCCTCGCGACCATGTCTGACGTGCACGAAGTGGGTGGCAGCCTGACCGTTGCCTTCTGCCCCGGCCTGCGCACCCTTGGGGGCCTGGCGAACCTCGTGGCCGTCCGTGGCAACCTCTCCGTCTCCAACAACGACTCCATCACGTCCCTGGACGGCCTCGGCAGGCTGCAGATCGTGAATGGCGACCTCACCATCGCCGGCGACCCCCTCTTGGCCGACCTCACCGCCCTGCAGGCCCTTCAGGCGAGGTGGCGCGCATCGCACTCCGCACCGCACGCGTCGCAGCGACGCCCGCCCCACCCGCGCGCCCACCCACGCACCTTGTTGCCCGTCGCACAGTCCGTCATGGGCCGTCTCGTCCTCCGTGACAACCCCAGCATCACGTCCATCCCACGGGCGCTTGCCAACATCATGGCCGCGGCCGCTCAGGGCCACTGACCTCGACCCATGAAGCCGCATGCCCACTGTCTCTGCATTCTCGCTATGCTACGATATGCCACGCTATGCACCAAGCCGCGTGCTCGCTACCGCCCTTTCCTATCCTTCGCATCGCCGGATGTCAACCCTGCCCGTGTTTGCGGCGCCCCTCCAAACCCGCACCCCAGCGTGGCCGCGGCGACGATAGCCACACCCACGTTGTTCGCCGCGGTGATGGGGTCACCAAACGCCACATGGGCCGCGATGAGGGTCACGACCACGGCCCCCGCTGACGCGAAGTTCTTCACGATTTGGTTGGTGCGCCGAATGACCACGGCCGTCAGGAGCCCCGCAGCAGCCTGCGGGATGAGCGTTGGTCGACTGCTGTCGGTGGGGAGACGCGAGCAGGGCACGTGTCGCCTGTGCTGATGAGCCTAGCATGCTCTGGCAGCGACCAGCACGGCACCTGGAGCGCCACGACCGCCCAGGTCCAGGCCGTGTAGCCGCTGAAGAAGCCCGACCTCCGCAGGTGTTGCAGGTCGACCACGAGCGTGCATAACAGCGCCAGGGGGACGGACATCGCGGAGAGTCTCGCGTTCTTGGCCCACCAAGACTCCTCCTCAGGCCCCACGGCCTGCTTCAAGAGGCGCTCGGTCCACGCGCCCGCAAACCCGGAAAGCAGCGCAGCGCCGAGCAGGAGCAAGGCGCCCGAGGCGGCCGCCTGCCACGGCCCCACCTGCAAGCGGGCGGGCAGACAACGCTGATTGGGAGCCCGCGATTTGCAACCCACGGCGCCTGTTGCGCATAGCACTCAAGCCCTCACCGCGCGCAAGGAGAGGCCACCCGAGCTGGTGACCATCGCGACGCCACCGACGAGGCCGACGAGGGACAGCCACTGGACTGCCGAGATGCGCTTGCCGAGCATGAGACGGGAGAAGGACGCGGATGTCAGAATCTTCAGCTGCAGGATAGACTGAGCCACTGCGAGCCCGAGAGGTGCCATGACGGGTGGGTTGCGCCCGGCAGCGGCAGGGGCAGGGGCGCTGGACCACCCACAAACAGAGCGAGCGTGTCGTGGCCCCGTGCTGCCTTGCTTGCCTGCGGATGGCATCCTGCCGGACCCCGTGATTGCGAGGATGTTCTGGACGGTGTATGCGAGCGCGGGCACGACGACGGGCCAGAGAGAGACGGCGCGCTGGGCCAGGGATCGGGTCGAGCGCTTGCTGGCCGGCCCGGCAGGCTGGGTGGCCCAGCTGAGCAGGAGAGCCACGGCCATCTTCACGATCTCCGGCAAGACGACCGTGGTCCCCACGGCGTAGGGGATCTCGGCGCCATCGGCCGCCCGCGCCGGGTGCAGCCGAGACGCCTTCACGGCCAGGTTCGTCGCCGACGTCTGGAACGTCAGCAGCACCAGGGCCGCGAGGGAGCCCCAGGAAACCACGCTCGCGTCATGGCCACGCCGCGACATGACAGTGCGCTTTGTTGGAAGGAGGGGTGGGAACAAGCAGCAGGAGGGGTTCGACGGCACCCTAGGTTGAAATGGGGGTGCAACCCCGCTCGCACCCCCACGCCCCGCCCCTTCAATAGCGCGATGGCAACACGCGGGGAGGCCAGGATGAGGAGATGAAGTAAAGCTCGATTTTGCCAGTAGGGTACTGAACCCGTCCGACGGCCGAAGTGTGTCCCGGGGAACCGCTTCCACCCGGCAATCCTAGTAACGATTTTGTGTGCTTGCGCCAGCCTCTCTTTCCCTATCTGTCGTTTTCAGCACGAACCCCGTTTCTCGCGGACGAAACTACGTGAGACTCTGCCAAGCTAGCGAAGAGCGATTAGTATCCCCTCGGACGGTCCTGGCCGCGGAGACGGCGCGCGACCATGGCGGACTCGGGGAAGGAGCTCAAGGGCGAGGCCCGGGTGCGATGCCCCGCTGCACGCGATTTGATCGTCAGTGCACCGCATCGTGTATCGCTGGCCGACACGCTGGCCCCCCCGCCACCATGGCCCGCAGTACGAGCTCATCCGCGAGCTGGGGAAGGGGAACTTCGGCCAAGCGATGCTCGCCAAGGACAAGCTCACTGGGGAGCAGGTGGCCATCAAGTTCCTGCCCCGGGGATCGCAGATAACGAGGCATGTCGAGCGTGAAATTCTGAACCACAGGCGAGGCTCGCGGGCCGCCCCCGGGGACGCGTCGGCGTGGTCCGGACGCTCCATGTACCACAGACGTCGCTGTCCTGGCGTCGGTCCTCGCCAACCGGCCGCTGGGGCGGCGGGGACGGCACAAGCGCACATGCCGGAAGCACGGCCCGCAGTCCCGCCCTCATCCCCCGGTCCGGCGCCGTGCTCCGCAGGACGCTCCAGCACCCCAACGTCGTGAGCTTCCGAGAGGTGTACGTCACCAAGACGGACCTGTGCATCGTGATGGAATTCGCCGAGGGCGGCGAGCTCTTCAAGCGCGTCCGGAGCGCCAAGGCAGGTCGCAAGGGCGCGTGTGGATGCCTCGTCTCGACGCGCCTCGCGAGCGGGGCGTTGGCCGGCCTGGCGTAGCGCACGGCGAGGGTCACGACCCGCCAGCTCGCTTTTTCCGCAGCACCTCAGCGAGGCCGACGCGCGCTGGTATTTCCAGCAGATCATCGTCGGTTTGTACCACTGTCACAAGCAGGGGGTCTGCCACAGGCGAGGGCCGGGGTGCCCGGGCTTGTGACGCCACACCCGACCCCCTGCAGAGCGGCATGTGACCGGCCCCTGCCCCTCCGCTCCCCCGCAGGGACCTCAAACTGGAGAACATCCTCCTCGACGCGCCCGGCGACCGCCCGCACGTGAAGATCGCAGACTTCGGCTACTCGAAGAACGCGGTCATGCAGTCGGCGCCCAACTCGACCGTGGGCACGCCAGCCTACATCGCGCCGGAGGTGCTGCTGCGCACCGAGTACGCGGGGGAGCCGGCGGACGTGTGGTCCGCGGGCGTGACCCTCTACGTCATGCTCTGCGGGAGGTGACGGGCGACCGGGCTGGCAAGGCGTGCGAGCCGCCCAGTGGCTGCGCGGGCACCGCGTCGCGTCGACTCGGCCCGCAGGTACCCCTTTGAGGATCCCCAGGACCCGAAGAACTTCCAGAAGACCCTCCAGCGCATCATCAACGTGCAGTACACCATCCCTCCAAGCATCTCCCTCTCGCCCCCGTGCATCGACCTGATGAAGAAGATGCTCGTGGCTGATCCGGAGGCCAGGCGAGGAACTGCTTGCTGAGAGAATTTTTCTCAAGTCTCGAGCCTGTGGCGATCCTACGGGCCATGGCAGAAAGACGCCTGTGGCTCTGCGTCGCCGCAGGATCACCGTGCCGGAGATCTTCAAGCACCCGTTCTACAAGAAGGACCTGCCGCAGGAGGTGGCAGGTGAATCTCGCGCAGCGGAGGCCGCGGGGCCATCCCGGGCCGTGTGGGCTGCGGCTGCGAGGCGTTCGCCCTCCCTGCGCCCTCGACCGCGCCGCCGCCGCCACCGCCAGTCCCGCACGCCGTCGCAGACGAGATCGAGGGCAAGGGCGCCAAGCGCGGGGGCTGGCTGTCGAAGCTCACCTCTCGCCTGCGCAAGAAGAAGAGCACAGCGTCCGAGGATGCGGACGACGTCCCAGCGGACATGCAGGTGAGGGGCGGGGCCGGCGGGGCCTCGGCGCTGTGTAACGCAACGCAGGGCGCCAACACATGCCCCTGCGCCGGCACGTCCGGCAGGCACCGTCGATGTCGCCTCGGCTGCGCATGTCGCCGCGCTGCCCATCGCCTTGGCAGGACCCAGAGTAGCATGTATGGCAATCGCTGTGTTGTTCACTGGCATCGCAGGACCCCGAGGAGATCAAGAAGATCATCGAGGAGGCGACCAAGGCGCCCAAGGCGGAGGTGGACATGATGGACGACGACTTTGGCGACGACTTCGACGAATGACACGGCAGGTCTGGCAGAGACTGGCAGTGACTGGCAGCGATTGCGGCAGTCACGGAGGGCCGAACCGACGCAGGCAGCCGAGTCGAGTCGCTCCTTCCCAGTTCCCCACGCGCCGCCTCCTGCGCGGCACCAGCAAGCGCTCGCCGGGGCCCGAAGCACGTCAGAGGCACGCCAGGTCCTGTAAGAAACACGGTCCCTGGGCCGGCGTGCCTCCTTCCTAGCAGCTGCGTCGGGGCCGGCGAGCTCGCGCTGAGCAGCGGTGGGTGCGCGGCATGGCGCCTGCCCTCCCTGCTGTCTGTCGTCTCAACAAGTCGATAAGTCGTGAACCCAGCGACGGTTTGACGTTGCCCCAGCCGACCCGAGCATCGGAGCTGCGTGGGCTACGCACGGCCTTGGGGCTGGAAACGTCCGTCAGAATGTAGACCTTGCACTTGCCCTTGCCTAACTCTGACAACAATATATATCACTCCCTATCACCCCCTTTGCGTTCAAGTATAGCGGCTGCTCATCCCCGTGAATTGCCGCGAAACGACGTCAGCCGCGCAGCCAGTGTCCGAAATCCGAAGGCTGGTGCTGCGGCGGTGGGTGGCTGGAAGGAGAGGGCGTCGCGCCCTGCGCCCGAGACTGTGCCTGCGTCGCAGCAGCCTCGTCCTTCCTCGCCGCCTCCGCCTCCCGCTTGACCTCCTCCCATATCACGTCCGCCCCGCTCCTCCTGGGGGCGCAGTTACATGTGCGGGGTCTTCACCAGGTGGGGTCTTTATATGTCCAATTGTGTTGCTCGAACTGGCTGAGGATGACAACAGCTAGAAAGTCCAAGGTTGGCCAGTGCAGTGTCCATGGGTCACTCATGAGTCACTCACTTGAGGATGGTCTTGACGGTGTCCCCATCTGCGCCCTTGACATCGATGGGAATGCCCAGCCTCAGGAGGCACACTGCGCCACAGGACACGGGTGGTGGACTGCCTTTACATACCATATGATGTCAGATAGCGCAGGGGTCACTGCCCTGTGTCGCCAAAGACGGGGCGCAATGCCACCCGCACGGGCAAGGCAGTGCCGGTGCGTCATGCAACACATGGTACACACGAGCGCCACAGTTACAGCCCACACAAGCAAGGCAGTGCCTGTGGATCATGCAACACACGGTCTGCAGTGTTGGAGCGTGCCAGCGCCCCACCGAGAGCCGCCTTGTAGCGCACGGGGTCAAACGCCACCCGGCGCGCGGCGACGTGCGTGGCGAGGTCGCCTTTCTTCTCAGAGACCATGATGGCGCGGAACTCGGGCCCTGCCACCGCCCTGATGACAGCGGGCGACCTGCGATGACGAAAGACGTATTGGCATAACTCAGGGTTCCTCTGAGCACACCACCACGTCACGTAAGAGTGGATGAGCACCCTCCGCAAGGTTGCCCCAGCGCCCGCTCTCACCCCGTCATGGCCGCCATGTGGATGGGGTGGTAGTTCGACTCCCCGGGGAGGAACTTGTGGAAATCGGCGCCATGGGTCCTCAGCTCGAGGAGCAAGTCCCGGCACACCCGGGAGCCTGCCTTGATGAGGCTCTGGGACGACCGGCCCACACTGCAGAGAGAGGGCGGATGTGACGACATACAGAGGGGCACTCCATGGCAAGGCAAGCCTCGTGCTGTGAGGGGCACTAGCAAGCACAACAGCGCGGTCGTGGCCGGCAGCTCACCCGGGGTCGAGCTCCACTGCCCCGGTCTGCTGCAGGAGCACCGCCTTGTTGACCATCTCCAGCAGCATGCGCAGCGCCAGGTGCACCGCCGTCATGCCCGGTGGCCCTGGGGCCGTCGCCGACGCCCCGGCGGACGTGCGGTGTGCGCCGGGGCTTACGCCTGGCGGGGCCCGGGAGTCCATAGACACGCGCGCGTTAGCGTCCCCGGGCTTGGCACCCGCCGCGCCCGTCAGGGCGTTGACGTTGGCGCCCCCCCGGATCAAAGCACGGACCACGAATACTGCCAGGGGCACCTCCTTGGCGCGCCTCGGACTCCGCGGCTCTGCGCCGCGTGCTCCCCGCTCCGGCGACGCGGACGGCGTCGCGTGGGCGCTGGCCCCGCGGGAGGGTGAGCCGGGGTTGGGTGACCGTGCACGGCGCGTCAGGTGCAGGGGCGACACCCCCCGCAGCGGGGACGAGCGGGCCACCTCCGCCTCCGCAGTGCGGTCCCTCGGCTCCAGGCTGTGCGGCGCAGGGGTTCCCGTGCTCGTTGCCACCCCCGCCATCGCCGCAGCACGCTCCAGGGGCGACGGGGCACCTGCATGGTGGCCGGCGGGGGATGCCGGCGGCTTGACGTTAACGTCCTGCACGCTTCGATCCGCGGCGACCACCTCGTCCGCCCCGGGAGGGTGAAAGGGGTCGGAGGGTGTGCGACCGCTGGCGGGGCGCATCCGCTCGCGCCAGTACACGCGCCCGGATGGGCTGGCGCCCCAGGGAGGCCGCGTGTCGCCCTGCGCGGGTCCGTCGCTCTCGTCCGCCGCCGCATCAACCCCGCCTGCCCGCCGCGCGGCCCTGCGCTGGGGCGCGGCGGGGGACAGGTGCAGGGCGTTGGCCCACGATGAGACGGCGACGTGGAGGGGCGAGAGGCCGGCCGCGTTGCGGGCGTTGAGGTCCAGGCGCACGTCCGATGCCAGCCCTTGGCTCTTGGCACTGGGATCCTCGAAGAACGCCACTGCGCTCTCGAGCATGGCCAAGGCGCGCGGGTGGGCGCATGCGGCCAGGAGGTGGGCCACCGTGTCACCCCGCGCGTCCTTGGCGTTGGGCGAGGCGCCGGCCTCGAGCAGGGCGGCGAACACCTCTTGGCTCGGGGAGGGCGCGCGGACGGCAGCCATGAGGGGCGTGACGCCGCGGTGGTCGGAAAGGTTGGGGTCGGCGCCGACCCAGAGCAGCAGCCGCACCACGGGGACCGTCCTCTCTCCCAGGGTGCTCGTCGCCACCACCCGCAGCAGCGGCGTCTGGCCCGCCTTGTTGCGCACGTTCACGTCCACCTCCACGCGCCCATCCGCACCGCCCTTGGCTGCGGCAAAGGGCCATAGTGAAGGATGCATTGCTGAAACTACAGGTGGAACCAAGGCCGCCACTCTAGATTATTTCATGGCTGCCAGTTCTGTAATTGTCACAGCGGTTCCTCACCTCCCTTGCCCGAGCTCGCAACCGGGAAGCCCATGCGGCGCAAAGCGCCTCGCAGCATGACCATGTAGTTGAGGAAGGGTGGCCGCGGGCGGGACAGGAGGCCCTGCGAGCGCCCGAACGCGGACGGGGCCGCCCACCCTCGCGGCACCCCCAGGCCCAGGGACCCAGGGTACACGGCCCCCGCAGAGAGCAGGTGGGTGAGGACGGCGTCGGGATGCAGCGCCGCGAGCGTCTCGGCCGCAGACCCCGACGCGGCTGCCTCGTGCAGCGCCGTGTTGCCGCGGGCGGATGCCACGGGGGCGGAGGGGCCGCCGGTGGGGCGGGTGGCGTGGGGGTCGGCGTTTGCGGGGATCGGAGCCCGGGCGTCCGTGGCTTCGGCCCTCGCCTCGCGATCCGCCTGCAGCACGAGTCGCTGGATGCGAGACACCGACTCTCCCACCAGGTGGTGCCGGGGGTCCCACCGAGGCGCGGCCGCCCGCTCCTGTTGGGCCGCCTGCCGCCGCAGCCGCGCCTGCGCCGCCGCCACGGCCCGCATCCGCGCGCGCTTCTCCCGCTCTTCCGCCGGCCACCGCCCGTCCTGCCCGTCCGGCCTGCGCAGACCGCAGTTTGGAAGTGCGCATCAGACATCAGTGTCCGTGAACTCAAATGACTCTGCGTGAGCTACGATGCCTGGCGCCCACCTGGTCCCCGCATTTGCCACCCTCCTGCCCCGGTTATCGAGGCCCACGGCACGACCAGCGCCCTCCCTCAACCGCACGGCCTCATGGGAGACGTACCGAGACTCCCTCTGCCCATGCCCGACCGCACCGTATACCCCGTCCTTCGCCTGGCGCGCCGCGTGCAGGATGCCCTCTGGGGGGAGCTCCACGGCCGCCCCAGCTCGATGGGTCAGGCGGACCTTCGCCTCTGCCTCCTCCAGCTGCGAGCAAGGCAAGCTATGACTGACAGTTGAGCTACAACATGGTACCACATGATAGTGCTACTGACATCTGGCAATGGCCGAAGTGCACGTGTCTCAGGGCTGACGCTCGTTACTGCATGCAACATGCCATCTGTTCTCTGCCACTGCGCCTGTGCAGCCGTCCCCACCTGGGCCTTGAGCTCCAGCACCCGCACGGCGTCCTTGGCGGCGTCGTCCAACGCCTTCTTCTGCTTTATGGTGCGGTAGTAGGCGTCCCGCTCCCGCACCGCCCAGGGGTGCCCCTGCGCCGCCGCCGCCAGCATGCGCTCCACCTCGGCACGATAGTCCAGAGACTGGCGATCGCCGGGGGCCCCGGAGTCTGCACCATGAACCGCCGCAGGGCCGCGGTGCGCCGCAGAGTCCGCGTGCGGCCCGGGAGACGGCTGCGCGCCCCCGTAAGCGGACGGGGCGGCGGGAACTGGAGGGGCATCGGCGGCGGAGCGCAGCCGCCCTGCCCACGTGGGGAACTCGGCGGGCAGTAGGGGCTGGCGGTCGCTGTCGCGTTTGGGCGCCATCTGCGGGTGCAACCCGCCCTTTTGCTCCACCACCAGGAGCTGCACGCCCTGCAGGATGATGGCCCGTGCCTGCGGGAAGCACGGCAGCGCAATGTGATGGTGATATGAGTGGAGAAGAACGCGCAAGGGGCGCAGCAGGCAAGGCGGCAACCCACGAGCAGGACACACAGGGTCACTCATATGAGAGCATGTGAGGGTCACAAAAGCGCACCGGGGGGTCAGTGATGCCTGTCGTGGTGTGGAGCGTTTTGTCATCGAGGGCCAGGAGCAGCGGCCCGTCGACGCACGCGTGCTCGAGCATGCGCGCCTCTCTCGCGAGGCCAAGGCCCCCCTTGTCCCGAGACGCGCCCACCCAGATGCCGACCCCGACGGGCGTCCACGACGAGATGGGATAGGCGGACCTGAGGCCCCAGACCGCCTCGGGCCGGAGCCTGCTGTAATCGGTGGCCCCGGCTGCGAACGGCATGTTTGGACCCACCGAGCGCTGCAGGTCGGCCTCGCGCACGCGCTGAGGGTGGTGCGCTACATGCGGCGACCCTGGCGGAGCTTGCGCAGCGCCTGCAGATTGTGTGGGGAGCGTCTGGGACAGACGCGGATCGATAAAGGCATTGTGGTTATGTGGATGAGCGTGAGAAGCCTGGGCGTGCGCCATCGGCCCTCCTTCGTCCTAGCGACAGGACCGCAAGGTCCCGCGCTCCCCCCTTCGACCCAGAAGGTTGTCCTGCCCACCAAGCCAAGCGACGGCACCAATGTTTGCAGCGCTAGCGTGTATCCAGGGCGCGAGAGTTCTCAGCAAGACACAGCGACCCTGCTCAACAACGCAGTTGTTCTTGCGCGGGTGAGTCCACAAACAGCTCCAAAAGCTTGCCCTCCACATAAGCACGCGTGTTTGTGGAAGCGCGGAGCTCGCGAGGACGGGCGAGACCCGCAGGTCAAGGGAGAGCTCCTTGTGCTGCAATCGCCCTGTCGCTGGCACCGGGTTTTCACCTTGCCTTCACCTTGCGAAGGACAAAGCCGTCTCTCATGACTGATGGCTTGCGTTGACCAGGAAATTCAGTGCGTTTGCTTTCCAATACCCGTGCGTGCACCACGTGGGACAGTGTTGAGCCTGGGAGAGCGTTCACGGCCATCGCTATCTGCTGTGACTGCTGAGGCAGCGCAGACGCGTCTCTGCGTGGATCCGCGGAGCCCCCCTCGAGCCCGTCTCGAGCATGGCTCAGCTTTCATCGACCGCGGACTCTGCGATTGCCCGGGAATGCTGGGAGGCGGCCGTGCCCCTCGAAATCACGCTCTGTAAGGACGAGATTGGCGCGTTCGAAGCTCCGAGGCCGCTCTTCGTCCTCGCGCCGTGGCACTGGGTGAGAACTGGGGGGAGCGGAGTCGCAGACCTTATTGGATGGCCCGGCCCACGGGATGCCACGGCCGGTCCCATCCCTAGCAAAGGACGTCCACATAATCTCGGTATCTGCAGGTTTTCCCCGTCCTGGGAGAGACGGCGGTCGAGTTTTTCGGCCCCATCGTGCCCAAGGTGCCCGGGGCGACCCAGGAGCCGTGTTTCGAGTACGCGGGGCAGACCCTGCCGTGGCACGTGCCCGTGGGCGTGCTCCACGACATCCTGGCGAGGGACGACGCGGCGCAGGGCAGGCCCTGGCAGGTCTCGGTGCGCATCCGAGGGCCGCGGACTGCGACGTCGGCCGCGAGCCACCCGGGGCCGTGGCAGGCCATCCGGTGACTGCGCGTGCGCATCCGATGGGCTCAGCGACGGCATGCAACGTGTCGCGTGTCCTGTGTCCTGCAGTCCTTTCCTGTTGTCAACGCACACCTCAAAGATGGTTGCAGGGCATCGCTGGTCCAGTCCTACCTGTTCAACTCGCTCAAGGAGGCCTCCGCCATTTTGGGCCAGTTGCCGGAAGCGGTGCTGGGCATGCCGGGGGAGAGACAGGACCGCTACGTGGCGGGGGTCGGGGCGTGGGACCGGTGCGTCGCTGGCGTTTCGTGCGCCTCTAGCACAGGAGCTTCGGGACGCTTGCTGACGTGTTTGTCACGGGCTCATTCCGAGCCGGGTGCTTCCTGCAGCACCGGCCTGTGCTGCAATGGCTGTTATGCGCTTGGTTCCGCACAACAAGAGTTGTCTGGCCCCCCAAGACCTGCTTGCTGACGCATACCCTCGCAGGGATCGCATCCAGCAGGTCTTGAGCACGGTGCTTTCGAGCCCGGCCTCCCGGGGTGGCCGCCCACCGTGCATCCCCGTGCGCACGTATGTGGTGCAGCAACCGGAGCCGGCGAGCCACGCCGGGGAGGCAGAGAGGGGCGCCGGAGCATCGCAGCAGCCGTCCTCTCGTGCGACGTGCCGGTGGGAGCAGGTGCGGGTGTCGTCGCGGCCTTGGCCGGTGGCGGGGCCGGACGGGGCGCCGACGACGGTGGAGGCGGTGCTGCGGGGCCGGGTGTCGTGGTGGAGTAGCATGGCACGGGCGGGTGGCGAAGCGGCGCGGGCGTCAGGTCGCGATGGGGCCGGCGGCGAGGGCGCGGGCGACGGGGCGGGCCTGGAGAGTGCCCCGAGCGACGCCCTGACCGTGGCGACCGTGAGCGAGAGCGCCGGGGGGGTGGCGGCGGGGGCTGACGCTGTGGGCGCGGGGCCATTGCAAGACGGGACGATCGTGGAGACCCTGGGCGTTCCGGTGCCGCTCGATGCGCCCCTGCAGTGGCTGTACCAAACACTGGGGTCACCCGACGGATTCCTGCATTTGGTCATCCGCGCACCCGCCGGGCCCATGGCGCTCTGATCGCACCGCCGTTCGCTGAGTTAGTTGCGAGCATTCTGTTTCCTGTCGGGTTTGAAGGCTACTACCGGCTGCGCTGTGGCGTGGAGAGGGCGCATGTCGTCGTCTCGCTATCAAGGGGTCGGTGATACGAGAAGCGGTTGCAGAGAGTGCGGAAATAGGCGCAAGGGTGCTAGTCGCCCAGGCCGGCTGCCACGTCGGGCCTTCGAACCCCATCACGGGTACCGCGGGAACTTGCCGAAGTCCGGGGGCCGCTTGTCCATGTACGCCTGGCGGCCCTCGTTGCCCTCTTCCGTCTGCGATGTTGCAGAGATACGCAGCGTTTGATAGACAACACGGTCAGGGCAGGGGGCTGACATGTAACTCCACCCCGGCCAGCCCCCCCGCTCCGGTGTTACTCTGCGCGCCTCGCCTGGTAGAACAGCAGCGTCGCGTCGCCCCCCAGCTGCTGGAGGCCGGCATGGCCGTCCTCGCAGGCGTTCAAAGCGCTCTTCAGCAGCCGGAGCGCCGTGGGGCTGTTGCGCAGCATCTCCCGGCACCACTTGACTGCGTGGAGGGAACAAATGGCGGTGGTTCATCAACTTGCCAGCCCTGACCCAACTGCTCCGAGACATACTAACCGCGAAACGCGATGCTCAATACCACGCGTGGTTACCGCAGCCATGCGGTCCACTGCAGTTTGCCCCAGCCCCATCCCTCCCCTTGCAAGTGCCGCCTCACCTGTCTCGCCCTCCAGCTGGTCCAAGGGCACCACCGTGTTGACGAGGCCCATGCGGTGGGCCTGGTCCGCGCTGTAGAACCTCGCCAGGAACCACATCTCCCTCGCGCGCTTCTGCCCCACCAGCCGCGCCATCACCGAGCAACCGTACCCAGCGTCGAAGCTGCCCACCTGCGGGCGGCGCAGGCACAAGCTCCGTCCGGTCGCTGCTCCCGCCGGTGCACTTCAACGACACGCGATGTGCCAAAGCAACTCGTCACCTTAGGGCCCGTCTGCCCAAACACCGCGTTGTCGGCGCAAATGGTCAGGTCGCACATCATGTGCAGGATGTGGCCCCCGCCCACCGCGTACCCGGCGACCATGGCCACCACCGGCTTCGGCATCCGCCGGATCTGCGCAGGCAACACCATGGGCCGTGGTATGCTGCATGTGGCATGTGGCATGTTGCCGGCAACAACGGGGGCGGGCCAACGTGCATCGCAGCACTGCGCATGTGAGCATGAGACGCGCTTTGCCGCACCTGAATCTGCAGGTCGAGAACATTCAGTCGCGGGATCTGATCGGTGCCCACGTACCCGCCCTTCCCGCGCACGGCCTGGTCCCCGCCGCTGCAGAAGGCCTCCCGACCCTCGCCCGTCAGGATGACCACGCCCACAGCCGGGTCGTCGCGAGCGTCGGCGAAGCACCAGGACATCTCCGTGACTGCGGGCCCGGAGCAGAGTAAGACTCGACCGAGCGGGCAGGGCGCTACAACGCATGTGCGGTGACGGGCCCGACGTACCCGTGAGGGGCGTGAACGCGTTCCTGCGCTCCGGCCGGTTGATGGAGATCTTCACGATGGCCTCTCCGACGGCTTTCGAATAAATCACTTCCTTCAGCTCCCGCCCTCCCAGCGTGGCCACGCGCTTCCAGGACACCAGCTGCGGGCCAGGGGTCGGTGGCCTGTGCCGCGCCTCGTGCGGGCACGGTTCTATCGCTCCGCGCGTGCGAGAGGCGCAATACGAGCCAAATATGCAGACCTCACCTCACGCGACACTTCTCCATGGATGCGCTGGTAGCTCGACGGGGTGGTCCCAATGGACGCGTTGGTGTATCGCGGGGCCTGCGAGCGGTGAAAGATATAAGGGCAGTTTTGCACCCAAGCCGTTCCAGTAATTCATCTCCATCCAGCGCGCAGGAAAGGCGCTCCAATTTCCCGCCTACGACGCCCCGCGGGGAGCTGATCCCTCGCATTTATCTAAGGCGCCCTTGACGCGCACAGGCACATCTGCGGCATGCTTCGCAGTACAACGTTTTCCTTTATCATGGAAAAAAGTGCACGCAGCTCGGCGTCCCTCACCGCTGGCTGAGGGGAGAGCCCGGAGCAGGGCTGGACCGCCACGCCCTCCGTCGCGCTCGAGGCCAGGTGGCCAGCGATGACGCTCAAGCGTTTTGCTGCCGTGTCCCTGTCCGCCATTGATGCCGTCAGCAACCCACGCAAATCGCCGCCTGTGCGAGCCTGGAGGAGGCAGCCCTGCGAGGATTGGACGCGAGCGGCGCCGTCCTCCGCACTCCAGTATGTCCTGTCACGCCAAGTTTGTGCAGGGCATGCAGAGCGCTCAGACCAGTTGGTTTTGGCGGCCTACCCAGCTTAGGGTTTTGACGCTGCAGCACAATCGATGTCAACTTGGGTTTCTCGTCAGCGTGCAGTCGTCAGTTCCGCTGAAGAGACCCCCGGGTGCAGTGCTGCTTTGGCGTGTCAATCCTAGAAGAGGAGTAAGGCCCGTGTCGGGACACAGCATCACGGCCCCTTGCGCCAGCCTCGCGGCTCCTGGGCGATTTCCGCCACGTCCGCCGATGCGTCGCATCCATGCGTCGGTTTGATCGGAGGACGGGGGCCCTGGGGTCCGCGATGTGGTCCCTGGCATGGCAGCACGCGACGAGCAGCGCCGCGCACTGCTGCGCCGCGCCGCACGGGTCCAGGGGCGGTCTGATGGCCGCTTCGCCATACTTGCTATCCACACTGGCCAGGGCGATGAGCAACAAACCGAATGATTACTCCGTGGGGAAGCACAACATGAAGGCAGTGAGCGCATCGCAGCAGCTGCGCGAGGACATGCGGTACAGGCGAGATCCGCAGCGATGGTCGTGACTCTTCACATGCCGGCGCCATGTCGATCCGCGGCAGGTCCGCCGGGGCGCCATCGTGTCCAAAGACGGCACCCGTGCCCCCCGCAGTTACTCGTTGTTGCGGAGATTCGACTACGCCCACTACATGCCCACGTCCCACATGACGCACGGGATGCGGACGCCGGAGATCATCATTCGGGCGCTCAACATCGGTGATGGCCGGGGCTGGGTGGGTGGCGTGGCCTCACCACGGTGGCAACGAAGGCGGCATCGTGACGCTGGCTCCGTCATCATGCGCCGCAGAGCTCATCAACGCGGGAGTGCAGGCCAAGACGCCGGAGCTTGCGAGCGTGCGGATGCAGTGGTGGAAGGATGGCGTGAACGGTGCGTGGGACGCCCCTCGCGCTGGCCTGTGTGCTCAGGCGCTGCCCTTACCCACAGACGGTCGGAACACCCGCTCACCCGCTCGTCTTGTGCCGCAGCCGCTCTCAAGGGGGAGAACTGCCCCGACCACCCTGTCCTGCGGGCGCTGCAACAGCTCAACCTGCACGCCCCCGTGTCACGGTGAGTCCTCGCTGCTGCACGGGAGACGCCACTCATGCGACCCCTCACGCCCGCAGCACATAGCCAGCGAACGTCCGTTCATCAAACTTCCCTGTCCACCCACAGGTATCGGATCAACCGTATTGTGGACGCGCGGGCACAGGATTTCACGGACCCTCACCAGCCGCAGAGCTTGGCAGAGCTGGAGGCGTTTGCAGAGAGTACGCGCAGCAACAGCAACTACATCATCGCGGAGGTGATAGAACTCTTCGTTGCCTCCTGTGTCGTGACTGAGCCACTTTGCAACCCGGACAGCCGGGCCACGCCCAGATTGGCGTCTTTGCTCACAACAAGCCCGTCTCTCCCTCGCAGTGCTCGGGCCTGTCCAGCGCGGACTTGGACCACGCCCTCTCGCACCTGGGCAAGGCGCAGGGCATCGCCCAGCTCTTGGCTGGCACGGTGCCACTTTTGGAGCAGGGGCGCGTCTACCTGCCAGCGGACATGTGGTGAGCATCCGCCGGGTGCTTGGAAAACCAGCTGAGGTAGCTGGCATGGCGCTGGGTCATGGCGCTGCGTGGAGGTGCGGCCCTAACCTGTGCACCTCGTGCCGGGCCCACCCTCGCAGTGACCAGTTTGGGGTCAACGAGGACGCCCTGTTCAAAGGGGACTTCGACGTCAACGCCGTGCAGGTACGTGTCTGCACGTGGCGGGGTGTCACAGGCGGCTTTGCTTGGCTTCGCCGCCACCCTCGATGGGTGTCCCTGTGACCCATTGACCCTAGTTGCGGCCGTTCGCGTTCCCAGGACACGGCGTTCGAGCTGGCGAAGGTGGCTCGCGCGCATCTCAAGGAGGCTCTTTCGATACACCCCAAGCTCTCCGCCAAACAGAAGCTGATGCTGCTACACGCCGTGCACCCGGGGTGGGTCAGCGGGGTTGCCACACGCGCCACTCGATGGCCACCCAACTCCTGCCGGTTCGTAAGTCGCAGCGAAATGACAGACGGTGCGTCTCTTGGCTTTCTTGCCCACAGGATGGTGTTGTCCAAGCTAGAGCGTCTCAACTTCAACGTCATGGATCCACAGCTGTCCCGGGGGCTCATGGGGGTCAACCCCCTCGCATTCCAGCTCAAGCTTCTCTGGGCCGCCTTGCGGGGCAAGGTCACTGTCGACCTTTGAGAAAACGTGCATGGAACGGTGGGGTGCACGCTGCACCACGCTACGTGCAGCGCTGCCCGGCCTATGCGCCGCCCCGCTGCAAGAAGTCTTTAAATTCGGTGTAGCACTGGTTGACGTCGTACTTGAGCCGCCTGTACTCGTCCTCCGTGAGCTGCGAGATTGCGAACAGGGGATGGACTGTGACTGGGGTGTGCGGCAGCGCAGCTGCTGGCGTCTTGAATCATATCCGGATCGACTACGTCGTCGCATGCGAGGCTGTCACCTCGTACGTGGCCCCCTTGGCGTCCAGCGTGACCTGCCAGCTCAGGAGGCGCTGCCGAATGGGCGAGTCGGGAGGGAGCGCAAAGCCCCGGAGGTGGTTGAGGAGCGCCTGCACGTCCGGCATGAGCGCGTCCACCGAGCAGTCGCTGGCCATCTCCAAATGATCGATCGTGCTGATAAACTCCTCCGTCACCTGCCCCACTGCAGCCGCATTGGCGGGCGCCTCCGACCTCCTGCAAAGGCCAGAAGCGTCCAGGTGGATCTCCCTCGCGAAAAATTGACAGCTACGTCTTTTCTTAGATCCTCTATCCCCGACGCTCGCCTCAGACCGTGCTCGAGGGTCGCGGGGACACCGATGGCGAAGCGTGCCTCCGCATACGGGCACTGGACGCTGTATTGCTCGACGAACTGAGGTATCTGCAACCCGTCCCTCTCGAGAATGTTGCGCAGCGTCCGGTACTGCGCATCAGGACCGGCAGCGAGGTCGCGGCGCGGCAGCGGGAGGAAAAGCGTGTCGGTACGCGCTCCATTGCGCCTTGCCCGCGGCCCACCTGCGTTATGAGCTTCCCGCACGCAGTCTCATACTCCCCCGCGCTGATGTGATCCCCAATGAAAGCCCTCTCGAGCTTGTCAGTCGTCCTGCGCGCGGGCGGGGCGGCATCTGTCTCGCACGACTGCCTTTCCACGCCGCGGCGTGCGGCCCCTCCGCAGCGGGACAACCGTCACCTAAAGATGGCGTATAGGTCCCCGAGATGCTCCACGTGCTCCTTCTCCTTTTTCGACGCGAACAGCTGGACCTCCTCCCCCATCGCGCGTGGCGAAGTGCCCACACCGGCGTGCCACCTCTTCTACTTCAAGTTCTCCAGCGCCCAGTCAAAATATCTCAGCTATGTCCATCCGTGTGAGAAGTGGCAAGAGATCTGGAGGCCTGCAAGACAAGACGGCCCAGAAAACCTGACGCAGTGCCCTGAACTTTCGTGCTAGGGGTCGCCGGCCTCGCCCCCCGACGCCTTCTCACGCGCGACGTACTGCTGCAGGTAGTTGAAGTCCTTGACTGCCCCGAACGACGCTGCCTTGTCCACCGCTGCCCGCAGCACGTGCGCCGTCCCAGCCGCAGGCCCGGTCAGCACTCCGAGGAGGTCTGCGTACGGGTTGCCCCCGTCCGCAAGCAGAGTTGCCATTCTGTCCACGCCCTTGGGAGGAATGTACGTCTGGGGACCCTTGAACTTCAGCTGTTTTGGCACCGACACGTGCGCCTTCACCCACCCCTGCAGGAAAGAGGCAGGCGGCGATCAGGAACACATCGGCGACAAAAGCTAGGTGCAATGACCTCTTCTGCGGCGCGTGCAGGGCCAGCAATGGCAGGACTCGCTGCTCATGTCGTCCAAAAGGCCAGGGCACCGGCCGATGGGACCGCGGCGAGCATGCAACGCACCTTGATGTTGATGTCTGCTGTCGTCGGCCATCGGCGCTTCTCGGACTTCTCCCGGACACCGGGAATCAGATCGTCCGGCAGAACGAGATCGTTGGCGGACACCGGCGCAGTCCCTTTGGCAAAAAAACGCATCCAAAGCACACTGCATAGGAATGCAACGAGCGGCAGTGGTCATCAACAGCCGAGACCCTCGCGTGGCGCGGGAGCAGCCACGTCTGCATCGCACGCCCCCCGGCGGGCAGCAGCGAGTCGACGTCACGCCACGCCACCCTCATCGGGGCGCTTACAACTCCATGGTTCTCAGGGACTCACCACGGCTCAGACATTGAGCTCGAGCAAGCGGCCTGGCCCCCGCGGAGCAGCGCAGCCGCAGCCCGCAACTCCCCGCGCATTAGGTCCCCCGGCAGCGACGCAATCGCGCAATGCGCAGCACAAGCGATTGCAGGGGATACGGGGCGCACAGTCCGGTTCACAATTCACGGCACTTGGGGGATTTCCTCGGGGCTGTGCCTATGCACAAAACTACGCGTCTCTAGCGCACGAGATTTGCAACTGGAACTGCACCATGCTCTCGGCGATGGGCAATCTGAGCGCAGGAAGGCGACATGCATCACACTGTCAGTGACTGTCGCCACGCGCTGCCAGACAATGGCACCTACCGTTTCACCAGCCCCCTCGCCCACGGAATGGCTTCCCCAGCCGATGCAGGAGGTGGTCGGCCACCCGCCTTGCCCTGATGAGCGTCGGTGGGCACCTGCAAAGGAGAGCAGGGCAAGGGTCCGTCACAAAGCCATCACGAAGCACCTGGCACTGCCGCTGCGGAGGCGACCTCGCCTTCATCTCCCGCGTCGAGGACGGCCGCGCCATTATCGACCCAATGCGGCTCTGCGGCCGCTTCTTCCCCATCCCCGACGCGCGGCCCGTGCCGCTGCCCGCCGACCCCGAGCGGCCCTGCCCGCTGTCCTCCCCCTTGAGCTGCTTGTAGCTGCAAACGAGCGGAGACCGAGCCCGGTCGGCTGCAGCCAAACGCAGCCTGCAAGCTGTGCACCCGCGTTGCGTCGTGCCGGGTCGCGGCCGCTTGCCTGTAGTACACGCTGGCCGTGTCGGCCGCGTCTGAGCTGGCGTCCATGGCGCGGACCCGGTTGGCCTCCGCGGCCTCCGCCTGCTCGCGCGCGGCGTTCCCCGCAAAGTGCGCGTTGTTGACGACCCAGTCCTCCGTGGTGGGGTCCTGGTAGCAGTGGTCCTTGATGACCGCGAGGAACTCGGGCGGAATGAACCACGAGATGACGAGGTCCCTGCGTGACAGGCGCAGTGCAGTTGCTGTGCGTTAGACCGACCGGGCGCGGCGTGCCGGAGTCAGGCGCACGCCGCTGGCGCTCGTGCCGTCCGCACCTCAGCTTGATGATTTGCTCCAGCTCCCGGATTTGGCCGAGCAGATCCTCTCGCTCCAATTGATGGATCTTCTGCACCTCGTTCACCTCGGACATGCGCTGGTCGTACTGCTGCTGCACCTCCGTGATGCGCTTGTTGATGGCCGCCACCTCCTCTTTCACGTCCTTGAACTTCTTCTGCTCCAGCATCTCCTCTTCCTTGAGCTCTCTGCGAGCGATGGCCGCGGGGACTAGCTGAGTTGTGCGTCAAAGCGAAAGACACGTCGCACGTGCGCCCGCCCTCGCCGCTCCCCACCTCAGCCTCCGCGCCAGCTCCTCCTCCTGCCGCCTCTGAATCATCATGTTCCGCTCCATATCCTCGCCCTCCCTCTCCAGCTTCTCGACCTGCTCGATCAAGTTCACCCCGCCTTCCAGGACCTGTATGGACAGCCAGAGGGTTTTGCTGACGGTCACGGGCGTGCTGCCTCAAGCAGGCACCACGCGCTGCCGGTGCAGCATTCGCACTGCTCGGACAAGAGAGCCAAAAGACGTCATTTCAGAGTCACTCTGACCAAGCACGCCTCCCGGCCCCACCTTGCTCTCGATCTCCCGCAGCTGCGCCTCCAGTCTCTCCTTCTCCTGCTGCTCCTCCTCGATCTGCGACGCGTAGGCCTCCATCTCCGCGTGCTGCTTCGCGAGAGCGGCCTGGATGGCCCTGAGAACAAAGTCGCAGGGGTTAGACCTCCACATTGCGCCCCGTCAAGACTCGGGGTCTCAGTGGTATCAAGTGAGCCGCGCCTTGTCGCCCGCTAGCATCGAGCCACCGCCGTCGCCCGCTCACTTGCGCTGCTCGTCCGTCTTGTTCTGCTCCTGCAGCAGCGCCTCGAGCGCCTTCCTGGCCATGCTCTCCGCGTCTTCCTTCGCCTTGGCACGCGCCTTCTCGTTCGCCGCAGCCTCCATCTTCTCCTTCAGCTCCCTGCGCAGAGCATCGTGCCAGGCGAAGCATGAGCACCATGCGCCGCGTCCTCCGGCAAACTCGCTGGGCACCATAACCCCCCAGCGGCCCCAGGCGCGCCTCCGCCGTCACCTCATCATGTTCTCGCGGATCTCGAGGAGCTGGTCCTCCCCCGGCCCCTCCTCCACGACCTTCTTGACCACTTGCGGGGGTGGGGGCGCACCCCCGGCCTTGGCAGCCAGCTCTGCCTTCAGCCTCGCCACCTTCTCCTGCATCTCCCGAATCATCGCGTCCTTGGGATCCTCGTTGATCTTTGGCTTGTTCTGCACGAGCCAAGGGCGGCATGATGGTGGTGAGGTCGTCCCATCGCCCCGCGCCCGTCGCCCCCGGCTCGGGCGCCCGTCCCAGTGAGCCGCGCGAGCTAATATCGCAAGGCGGCCTCGCCTGGATGTTCTTGGCGCGGTTGGCGTACCGCAGCGTGGATATGGTCTCGTCGTAGTTGTAGTCCGCCGGAGAGATGTTGGCCACCATGCACGTCTTGGTGTTGCCGCCCAGGCTGTCCTGGAGCAGCCGCGTGAGCTTCGAGTCGCGGTAGGGGATGTGCTGCGACTTGCCGTCCACCAGGGAGCTGCGACGCGACGGGGCGGGGGCGGGTGGGTGCCGCATGCTGTGGCGGAGGAGCTGTGGTGCTGGGGGCGACCCTGCGCCGAGCCCGGGGAGCGTGGCCACGGCAGCGCCGCACCTGATCACGTTGCCCAGCGCCGAAAGCGAGAGGTTAATCTTCGTGGCCTCTTTGAGCCTCTGCCCCGTCGCACCCGTCTTCTCCTGCCGCTCCGACCCGGCCAGGTCCACCAGGTTGAGCTTCCCCACCCGGATGTGACCGCCCGTGCCGCCCTCCGAGTCCGGGTTGTCTGCGGGGACGAGGTTGCCCGAGTGACTCAGCAACCGCTACCAGGAACGCACCCCTGGGCGCTTTCTGCAACGTCAGCCGAGGCGGCAAGCGTGCGCGGCCCATGCGGCCCTGCGCTCACCCATGTCCTTGTCCGCACACTCGATGGTGATCGTGAAGATCGAATGGGACCGCGAGCTGCCCTCGTTCATCTTGGTCGCACCAGTGGAGCGGTTCTTGGTTCCCACCTGCGGGAGGGCCGAGGGGCGTGGGACAAGATTCCTAGGCCTTTTTGCTACTGTAATTGCAAAGGGCAGTCAAACACCCTCAGGGACCTCAGCCGCTGACCTGGAGGACCGTCTCGAGCTCCGCCACCCCCGATACCGCGAGCTGGGACAGGTCGGGAACGTAGACGCCCTTCTCCACGTTCTCTCTCAACTCGAGGCGGCGAGTCTGGTCACGGCTCAGCAGGTCGCGGATCTCCTCTGCGGCGCGGGGACAAGGCCTGCATCCAGCAACATTGCAGGCCAGCGTGGGCGCATGGGACTGCGAGGAGCCGGGCCTGCCGCCACCCACCGTTGTAGATCTCGAGGAAGGATGCCCGAACCACGTACTGGCGCACGGAGTTGTTGGAAATGGCCGAGAAGATGTGCCTGCGAAGTTGGCACGGTGGTGACACGGTCCGCATGCAGCCCGCCGATGCGCTGCAGCCGTTGGTCCCGGTCCTAGAGCGCAGCGTATGAGCCCCTTCCTCGCCTGAAGCATCGCGGGATGACGCCCCGGAGCTCCTCGCTGTCCTCCTTCCCCGACATCGTGAATGTCTTGCCGCAGCCCGTCTGGCCGTACGCGAAGATGGTCCCGTTGTAGCCCTGCGCGGGAGCAGCCAAGGGATGATGTCAGGGCTTCGGAACAGGGGCGAAAATCGGCGAGGCGCGAAGGGGCTTCGGCATGCGCTCACGTCCAGGACGCTGTCCACGATGGATCGCGCCGTGATGTCGTAAAGGTCGATTTGACGCGTGTCCATGTCGTAGACCTGGTCAAAGGTGAAGCGCATCGGCGCGGTGCCCGGCTCCGCCTTGGGATTCACCACCGTCACCTCCCCCCGGCTCACGTCCATCGTGACGATGTTCTTGCGGCCCTCATTGATCTCCTTCGAGTTTGGGGGCCTGCGCGGTGGAAGGTTACTCAAACATGTCGATTGGCCGACCTCGCCGGCCCCGCGAGCGCCGCGGGCCCGCCGGGACGCGCCCCGCTTCTACGCACCGACATCTGACCACCACTTTCACGCACTCCTCCTTCCCGGTCGTCATGGTGGTCCCCTTGCAATGAAGACGGGGACGTCTGCGTGCGCGCGCGGAGTGTCGCTCGGCAACCCCGCGCCGGAGGCTTTGGAAATGCTCACGTCAGACGGTACCTCCTGTCAGGACTCTGTCCTGTGTTCCTCCGACGATTCCTGCCGGATCAAACACGACGCGGTGCGTCCCAGTCGCTAGCTCTCTCGCGTGGCAGCACCCACCGCGCCTTCAAAAGCGGTGCAGGCCTTTAAACTGTACAGACTCCGTGCGTCAGGAGCCCATGGCACTGTTCGTGTGGACTATCAAGTGGTGCAATAGAGGGAAGGGTAGCTGTCCGTAAGAAAATAGGATTGGCGGATCGCGGGGCACTGATGCCTGTGCGCCCCCGGCGACTAGGGCTTCAGCACGTTTGCGTCCGTCTGCAAAGACGAGGAGGGGCCAGAGCTCAGCGGGAGGTCGGCGGCGACTCCGCGAGCAGCCGGGACCCTTCCACAGCGCGGGCCTCACCTGGTAGAAGACCACGTCGCCCGTGTCGGGCACGTAGTGGTCCCGCGCCTGGGCGGCCGAGAAGGTCTCCCACAGGTGGAAGGGGATCGGCCCGCTCTTCTTGGGCTCGCGGTAGTAGGGGCCCATGACGGGCTTGACTGCCTCGGTGGCCTCGCAGAGGTGGTAGTGGGGCATCTGCATGGGCGGAGAGGCGTGTCGCGGATAAGGCCAGGCCGGCGCAGAGCAGGGGAGCCGCCGCATGAAGTCTGCGAAGGCGTCCTCGCCTGGGGGAAGAGGTGGTGGACAACGTGGGTGCCGATGTCGTGGTGGATCTTGTTGAAGATGCCGTAGTCGTGGTCGAGCGTCGAGAGGCCCCCCCGGAGGTAGGACCACTCCTCACCCCGGTACCAGGGGACGCGCTCCCCGTCCTCCGGGCCGTGGTGGTGCATGTACGTCACGAAGTCGAGCCAGGCGACGAAGACGAGGTAGGGCACGAAGTACAGGCCGGCGGTCATGGCGAGGCCGATCTTGGAGGCCGTGAAGGCCAGGAGGCCCAGCATGCCCGTCAGCCACAGGTTGGACTGCACCACGAGGCCCCGTTCGCTCTCGGTGAAGAGCGCCCCGTTGGGGTCGTAGTGGGAGCCGCGGCCGGCCTGGGCGAGGTAGAAGGGGTAGAGGAACAGGGACGCGACGGGAAAGAAGCGCACGAACCGGAGGAACCAGTTGAGAGACCGATACTCGGACTCGGGAGTGGGGACCCAGCTCTCGTCGAGCTCGACGTGCCCGTGGTACGCGTGGTGCGTCCTGGGGCAAAAGGGGAGGGTGAGCCGTTGGCGAGGGAAGCCCTCCCCAAGGGGGAGAAGATGGGGGCGGCGAACTGAGGCGCGACTTGCGGACACTCCACGGTCTCCAGGGGTCGCGGCTAGGAGGCTCAAGACGCGCTGCTGCCAGCGCCTCACCGGTGCGAGATGCGCCAGGGGTGGTAGGGGACCAAGATCGACGAGTGGGTGAGGTGGCCGATCAGGTCGTTGAGCGTGTTGTTGTTGGAGAAGCTGCGGTGGCCGCAGTCGTGCCCGACGACGAAGAGCGCCCAGAACATGGTGCCCTGCGCGACCCAGTACAGGGGCCACACCCAAGGCTGGTTGATTGCGAAGGCGGCGTATGCCAGACCGAAAACGACGGCCACGTCGCGGGCTGTGGGCGGGGAGGGCCAGGACGCTTTCTCGCGACAGCACGCGGGCGGGTGGCGGCTTCAACAGACCTAGGGCGGGGGCCGGCCGCAGCGACTGATCACCGAGGTAACCCATGGATGCGAGCGCGTTGCGTTCCCAGCAGTGCTCGGGGATCGCCTTCCTGATATCCTGCGGGAGAGTTTGCGGCAGAAGTCCGTTCCTGGCCAGGCAAACGCGGGGATGCGCCCCGCGCCGCATGGGGGGCGCCTGCAGCGATCCTGGGTCGTCAGCATGCGACCATTTCGATAAATCGGATGCTGTGGGCAGCGCAACCCCCCGGGAATCCCTGCGACGCGCAGCGGCGCTGGATCCGCACCTGCAGCGTGAAGGGCGGGGCCGCCGCGAGGGGGTTCACATCCTGCGGCGCGCTATAGGATTCCTGCACCGCAAGCGCACGCCTGACCACCGACCGGCCCCGGCATGGTGCCGTCGCAGGGCGGGCCCGCTGCGCTCCGCACGTGCGGTGCCCGGGGAGGACGGAGGCGGTGCGCGCGACTTGCATACCGGCTGACTTGGCGAACGGAATGCGCGCACGCGTGCACCCTCGCGCACACTCGGCGCTTGCGGCACATCTTTCTGGCGAGAAGGGGAGGCGAAAAGCCGGGGTTTCACGCCTGCCCAACGACGGTGCAGCCACAATCCTGGGAAATAGGCCCGTTGGCGCGCGCATAGATGTGGCCATGCCGGCACGCGCGTTCCTGAGCGCCTTCCTTAGTTGCGCGGAGTCTATGTGCTCGCGCCTGGCCAGCATGGGAAGCTGAGTCCATGACTGGTGTCGGGGAGGGCCGCGGGGCCCCCGCGCGTGGCGCTGGCGGGGCCTTTGCCTCTGTGCAGCGCGCGCGAGGACCGGCGGAGCTGGGACCCAGCGGAGAGCCGGGACCCAATCCCGCGGGCGGGATGCTGGTATCGGAGCCCAGGAGTGTGGTTTTTGAGAGCGAACGCTCGGCGGGCACCCCAGTCAAGGCCCTTGACCACGCGGAAGGAACCCTGGGCCATGCGGATGCCGGGGGGGAACCGCGGGCACGATGGGAGGGGGAAAGACCCGCGGACTCCTTGTTGGTGATGGACGCGCCAGCGTCCTCGTCCGGAAAGCACACCTTGAGCTTTGGTGAGGGCACACTCGGGGCCTCTGCGGCCGAGCGGGGCACGAGCGTTCAAACCGCGAGCGCGCTTGCCATAATTGAGTCTGTGCCTACGACGCGACGGCCTTCGGGTCGCCCTTGCTGCGCTCCTCTGCATGCAACCTTATGTCGTGCTGCGAATTGCAGGAGGGGGGAGGGGCCTTCACGGGACGGGTCTGGGGAACTCCTGCACGGTCAACGTGAGAAGCGATGCACTTGGTCTGCGGGATGCGAGCCCCCGGCGCCAGGTGCGGGGGTTCCTGTCCAGCATCCGGCCACCTGGCTGGCCGGCCCCTCAGCTCGATGTGCGCTCCGACTTCTCGATCTCGAACGAACGTGTCACCCCGCAGGTCTCGCCGGCGCGATATCTGGCGCAGGCGGATGACGCGGCCGCAGGGGCCCCCGCGAGTGCCCCGGGGGCCACGCCCACACCCAGCGCGTCGCCGGCGGTGACGCCCGACCCAACGGGGCCGTGGCAAGAGATCAAGTAAGTTAGGAAGCTAGCAGCTGCGTGACTTGCGCAGGACGTGGACCGGGCGCGCGTCGCGGCTCGACATCTTTTACCTCCGTCTACCCTTTTCCTGCCCTGCAGCCAAGTGGTGAGCAGCGGCCAAATCAGCGCCCAGGAGCGCAATCGTCTGATGGATCTCCTGCAGCAAAGGGGTCAGGCCCTCCTCCCCGACCCGTCGTCGCTTCTCTCCACGAGGAACCAGCTGCTGGGCCTGGGCCCCCGGGTCCCCCTCGCGGTCGTGCCGCGTCCCGACCCCATGCACGCGTTGGCAACGTATGTGGGCGGCTTCGAGCCCGGTATCGGCGCGTACTGGTCGTCCCTCGCGTGGACCGGGCACGGGCCGGCCATCACGGGCGCCGCCATCGTCGCCCTGGCCGTCCTGGCGTCCATCGTCCGCGGCTTGTTCATGTGGGTCGACCGCCGCCCTTTCTTCGGGAAGCGCGTGGGGGACTACGTCGGGGACCGCACCGCCAGGGCCGCCAGGTGACATGTGACGCTTTGCTGCCCTGGTCAGCCCGCAGGGGTCGAAGGCGGGCGGGGGAGGGACCTCGTGACACGCGGCCTTTCTTGCAGAGCGGTGCGGCTCGCGGCCGGCCTGGCTGCGGCGATGCTCCTGGCGGCCGCCATTGCCTTGTACCGAGCATCAGGGGTGATGGCGCGGGAGGTGGAGGGGGCCATGGAGGGCATCCAGGCATACGTGGACAGCTTCGCGGAGGACACCTTGTCCCTCGCGTCCCACGTCATCGAGGCCGCGGGCGAGTGGCGCACGAGAGCCAACGGTCGTGTTTGCAACAGGGTTGCTGGGGGCGCCCACAGCAAACAGTCCCTGCGTGCCCCGCTCGCAGTGCAAGGCGGGGTCGCTCCGCCGGAAATTTTGCTCAACACGGCGGGGATGCTGTCGGTGAAAGCGGCGGAGGCTTACTCGAAAGTGCTGACCCTGAGCGGGACCGCAGTCAGCATGGCCTGGCGGTTTGAGACGGGCGTGACGGTCGTCGCCTTCCTCCTAGCGGGGCTGGTAAGGCACCTTGCTGCGGCTGTGCTTGGGGACGATTGTGTCACGGCGCCTCGTCGGCACGTGCGGCAACCGCGGTTGCCTGTCGTCTCGTGCAGGGCGCAGCAGTGACGGCGTCCATGACGCAGCAGCGCAGGGCGGCTATGGTGGCCCTGCTCGTCCTCCTGGTCCCCATCACGACGTCCGTCTGGGTGGGCGCCGGTGGCCTGGTCGCATTGGACGAGGTGACGGGCGCGCTGCTGTCGTAGTCTCTCTACATGTCGTACTCGTCTCATGTACATCAGCGGATGAGCTTGCTAAAAGCTCCGAATGGGACCTACGCACCGAGGAGAGAGCATTACTCGTGTGTCACAGGCCGTGTTGGATGTCTGCCGCGCCTCTTACGACTTCGTGACGGACCCCCGCGTGACCCCGGGAAGCAACACGGCCATCCGGGACATGATCACATGTCCCAGCAACGTGTGGTGAGCTGGCGATGTCCTGATGCTGTTCTGCCCCTGGACCTCCCTGCGCCGTTGGGGACGACGCGTCGACTGCTGTCCTCCCCGCAGGTCGCACCTCACCATCAACAACGTCAAGAGCTATATCAACAATATCGTCGAGCAGATCAACAACCGGATCCGGCAGGCCTCGATGTTCCGCCAGGTCTGTGCGCTGCGATGCCCGCCCACGCAGCCCCACTGCACTGCACCGGCGTACCAGGGCTTCACCGTGCACCTGCCACCCCGCCCGCAGTCCGCCGGTAACCCCCCTTTCAACCTCATTTGCCTACCCTTTGGGCCGCCCCCCGCGGATTTCGCCACGGGGGACTTCCCCGTCACCAACTGCGGCCCCGGCAACCCCTACCCCTCTCCTCTCCACACCCTCACTCCCGAAGACGCCGTGAGGTGCGCCGCGACACTAATCATAAACACACGCGAGAGCTACCATGACCGTCACTACCCCGCACCCCTCCTTAACACCGATCGCGTGATCCCGCCCGCACCCCGCACCCCTCGCAGGCTCGTTATCCAGCACAGCTGCTCCAGCAACGACCGGGCAGCGTGCCTCCGCCAGGACCGGGAGTTCGCGCCCTCCGACGTGGACCTGATGAACCGCATGGTGGGGTCCTACAAGACGGTGCTCGAGGCTGTCCCCATTGCTGAGCGCATCCTCATGTGCTCCTTCGTAGACGGGGCGCTCCAGGACTTTCTGGACAGCACCTGCCCGGAGCTGCTGCCCTCCGCGGGGCGCTACCACAGCTGGGCGGTCGGCATGGCCGTCTGCCTCACGTGGCTGCTCGCCCTGGGTATCGCCACCGCCCTGCTCCTCCCGCCCCAAGAGCGTAAGCCGTGGCCCCTCGCCAGGCGCGCCGCCGCAGCCTCGGGTGAGTTGCTACTCACTGCGCCGGCCCACGGCGAATCCACCAAGCGCGGCCAGTCCTCGACAACTGGTCTCTGGGCTCGCCCCCTCGCAGTTCTCTGGATCCGGAGGGCCCTGGCGCCGGCGGCCGCGTGGGTGCGGAACCTGCGTGGCTACGCTCCGTCCGAGAGCGACTTGACGGTGGCCCACTCGCACCCCTCCGGATCCGAACAGTCCACGGGGGAGTGCGCGGATGCGGCTGGTGGGAACGCGGCGGGCGCGGCGGACCAGGCGTCCCTGCGCCACCGGGCGGGGTCGGCGGTGCGGCAGGGGCGGACGAAGGAGAAGGAGGCGGCGCAATGGGAGGCGGCCCAGTCGCGCATTTGGTCGGAGACGGGCGACGCGTACGCTGATAGGCGCCACGTCACCAGGGGACGCGCCCGGGAGCCCTTCGCCGGGTTCTGGTCCGTGGGGTACGGATCCCTCGGCGCCGACCTCCGGGAGCACGCGGCCCGCGCGCCCTCGAGCGCCCGGGGTGCGTTCATGGCGGAGCTGGTGGCCGCGGGGCTGGCCGGCAACCACGGCGCCCCCCGCTCGCGCCGCACGCTGTACGGGGCGTCGCCGCACGTCGGCCGGCTGCCCTCGGCGTCGAGCCTCGGGTGGAGCTCGGCGCTGGCCGTCTCGCCCACCCGCCCCCGCCGCGCGCCGGCTGACAGAGACCGCAGCGTGGGAGTGGGGACCCGCAGCCCCACGTGGCACGAGCAGACCCACAGGAACGCGGCTCGCGACCGCCGGTCCTCGAGCGCGGGCGCATCTACGTCCTCCGCTGGGGAGTCGGAGCTGGGGAGTCTGCTGGTGCAGGACCGGGGGTCGGGGGGGCCTTGGTCGCCGGGCATGCCCCATTCCAGCAGGGGCGCGGCGACGGTGGGGAAGCGCCTGTCCGACTCGGTACTGCGGCTGGGCGGGCGCGGGGCGCAGCGGGGTCGTGGCGCCGGGGGCGACGTCAACGGGGATGCGTCGAGTGGGCGGCACGTCGGTGGGGTGCCGCCCAGCCCAGGGCTTGGGCGCAAGGACCGGGCGCCATCCCGGGACGCGGCGTCGAGTATGGGCGGGACTGAGCGCCCGGGCCTGGGGTCAGGGTTCCAGGTGCACATGGCGTCTGCGATGGCGGCCCTGGGCACCACGCTGCGGTCGACGCTGTCGTCCCTGAGCCAGCTGGGCAGCCGGGGTCTGCTGGCCCTGACGCGGCGGGGGAGCTTAGTGGCGGGGTACGAGGTGGCGGGGGCCAGCGGGGGCGGCGAGGGGGAGGGTGCGATGGGGGAGTGCGAGGGCGGGGCTGGGAGGGAGACGTCCGGGGCGCCCATGCTGCGAGGTCACTCGGGGCACAGCGGGGGCTCGCGCGACAGGACGGCGCCCCTGGCGAGCAGCGGCGGCCACAGCGCTCGATCGGTGTCGGTGTCAGTCGCGGTCTTGGCCGAGCCGCCCGGGCCGCGTGCGGGGGCGGGGCCGCCCGCTGAGCGCGGGGGTGTGGGCCGCGGGGCCGGTGTGCCCCTGGCCGGCAGGGGTTTGTCCCCGGAGTCCCGGTCTTCCTTCCTTAGAGCCGCGCACCAGCAGCGGGTGCGGGATTACCGGGTCCGGCTGGCCCAGGAGAGCCCCCTGTCGCCGCAGGGCGGTGCTGGTGGTGGTGACGGTGGCGGCGAGGGGCAGCGTGGCCGGGACTATTGGCCGGGGCCCCCGGGAGGGCGCACCTGAATGCAGGTGGCGTGCGCATGGCCCCTTTGTGTTGTGACACGGAGACTAGCGATGTAGACATAGCGATGCGAGTAGAGGCGTGTTACCGTTTCCCACCGTCGGACCCATAATTGGAACTCTCTGCGCCCGCTTCAAGCCCCTTGAAGATTGGACATTTGAAACACACCGCAAGAGTCACCGGGTTCTCATACTCAGCTGCCGAGCGAGCGGGCTGGCCAACGTCACCCAACAGCATTAGCACGGGTGATGGCAAATGCGACGTGCATGCGGGATGGCTCAGATACCCTGAGGCTGCCACTTCCATAGCCACCTCCCGAGCAGCAGCGAGGCGACGGCGAGGTAGTAGGCCAGAAGGGCCATCCACACGGTCACGAGTCCGGCGTCTGGGCCCAGGAAGCGTGGCCCTAACGCAAGACATGCCAAGCAAGCCCCAGCGCCCGGGGCAAACGCGGACGCCATGAATGCCCCGTCCCCGACGCCGATCAGCGAGCCCTCCAGCGCCTTAAACCACATGATGCCAAGCATGCAGCACATGGGGCCGAAGGCGGGCGCAGCCATGGCCAGCACGGCGGGGTCCGAGCTGCGGGCGATGGCGGGGACGCAAGGGCGGTGACGGCAGGGCAGATAACACGCGTAGGACATGTCACCGGTGGTTATGGGCGGTACGCATCATGTGACCATGCATCTGCCCTGGCCTACCGCTCCCTCGCCTGAACCCTCGGAGGAGCGGGCCCTGGGCCGCCCAGGTGACGCCCGCGAACGTCACGGACGCCAGGAGCGCCAGGGTTGCGACGCGCTGCCCGACGCGCACAGCGGTGCGAGGGCCCGACGCCGCCAGGGCCCGGGCCGTTTGGGCGGTGGCGACGGTCGTGAAGGCCCCGACGGCGATGGCCTGGAACTGCTGCAGGCTCAGCACGATCTGGTGGGCCGCGGAGGCACCGACGCCGAGCTTGGCCGCCGAGAAGCCCGTGGCGGTCCAGATCATCACGACTGTGACCGCTCGCGTCATGAGCACCGCGCCGTTGCGCACGAACTGCGACACGGCGTCCTGCGGCCAGGGAGCGGCGGGGGGTGCTAATGCGGGGTGGGTTGATGGGAGGCGCGGTGGCCATGTACAAACGTGGCTGAATAGCATGCGTGCTGCCGCGCCGCTCGCTGCGCACCAGGGGCGGCCGGGCGGCCGCGAGAGCCTTGCGCAGGGGCAGGGGAAGGAAGAACACGTCACGCTTCGCAGTCAGGATGTGGGCCGTCAGATACGTGGCTTGGCAGAGCTCCGCGACCACCGTGGCGGCCGCGGCACCGGCGGGGCCCCACCCGGCCCACCAGATGAGGACCGGGTCCAGGAGAGCGTTTACGAGGGAGCCTGCGGGGCCATGGGCGGGATACGGGTGTCAGCATGCACGTGTCAGAGAGTGCCAGTTGCGTCATTGGGTGTGACTGGGCAGGCCGGTCCGTCTCACCCAGTATCATGGCTGTCAGTGGCGTGCGGAAGTCTGACGCGGCGTGCAGGGCGCTCTGCAGCACGATGAACATGCCGCCGGGCACGAGGGCCAGCGCTGCGGGGCAGGGCCAGTCTCAATCTCAGTGTCTCAGTCAAGGCCAGACCTCCCTGCGCCTCAGCACTGGTCAGCCAGCCCATGCCCATGCAAGTGCCATTCTGGCAAGGCGAGCCTCGCCTCGGATGGCCAGGTAGGGCACGGCGTAGGGCAGGAGGGCCGGGTCGCAGGCGGCGTAACAGAGCCACTGAGAAGGCGCCACCAGGACAGCTGCAGCCAGCGAGGTCCCCAAAACCAGTGCCGTCGCCAGCGCTGCTCCCAGGGCTTGGCCCGGGGCGCTCTCGGCAGCCATGTTGCTCGCGGCGGCGACTGCCTCGGTGCCCATCTGGTCACGCACTGCGATAGCAATAACCCTGACGTGTCACATATAGGGCGGGCTCACGAGGGGTGGCCCAGCCCAGCCCAGTCCAGCCAGTCAGTCGTCATCGCAGCGTGCAAGTGCAGCGTGGGGTTAGGGCACCGCCCCCTCACCCAGAGCCGCGTCGCCGCCCCCCGTGAGGAAAGAGACGGCGCGAGCATTGCCTTGGGTGCTGTGGCTCCTTTTAGGCGGCGCCACTCCACGGGCCGCCTCTCTGCGCCCCAGGGCAGCCGACACTGTCTCCGTGGTCGCAGCGGCGAGGGAGGCAGACACCAGGATCGCGATGGTGTTGAAGACCGTGGTGGCTGGGCCCATAGAAGCCAGTTGCACGGTGCCCAGCCGCGCCACGAAAGCCGCGTCGATGAGGCCCATCACTGCGCGAGCGAGGGGACACACCTGGGCATCGGCAGACATGCGGAGTGGGGCATCAGGTCAGAGGCAGCTTCGTCTGGGCTCACCGGGGTCGGTCACGACTGCTGCTGCACACACGGCCACCTGGAGGAGGATGGTGACGAACGACGGCAGTGCCGGAGACACAGTCCCGCCGGCGGGCTGATCTCCTCCGTGGGCAGCTTTAAGGTCGGCCTTTTTGGAACCGGCGTGGTGCGTGTACGTCCGGACCCGCGGGACTCCGTGCGCCCCATGCTGGCGTTCCGAAACGGGCTTCGACGGCACCCACGCATGGATCGTCAGCGAGTCGTGGCCCCGCACCGTCTCGACGGAACCGGCCGACGAATCGGACAAGGCGCCCTTTAACCACGGCCCCGGCGATCGGGATCGCGAGATGCGCCGTCGCCAGTCCCGCCACGTACCATTCATACCAAGCTCCACAAATCGCGCAGGCATCCTGGACGGCAGCGACGCTGCTGATCGGTGCACACGTAAAAAGGGACTGGGGTCAACAAGGGGCCCGGGACGGCAGCCGCACCGCGGCGGCGACGCCCAGGACATCCCGCTGAGTCCCTTGAAAAGCGAAAACAATTACTGACGAGCAATGCCGAGGAAGGCGATGCGGAGGCGCCAAAGAAAGGCGAAGTCAGCGCTAGCCGTTTGAAGGATTTCGCGTGTACGCCGAAGTTTCAAGAAAGGCGCCTCCCCCTACGTCTATTCCAAGCAACTGAGAGCACGGGCGCGCCAGCCTGGCGATCATGCGCGCCTGCACTGGCGCACGCCAGTCTAGTTCCTGAGCACGGCGGTGCGGCTGGGCTCCGCGATGGCCATCGACGTCAGCTTGCGCAGCGACCCCCCGGGCCCCACGACGATGCGCACGCGCGGGCTGCGGCTGACGGGGACGACTTCGCCCGAGCTAAGGACCCCCTGCAGCACGAAGACGACGGCCTTGGTCCCCCGCGGGACGCGTAAGCCACCGACGCGGAAGGCGCAGGCCGCCCCGCTCGCGCCCAGGTATCCCACGGGGTACCCCGACGCCCCGTCGCTGCGCAGCGTAGCCGCGGGCGTCGACCCGAACGTGCCGGGGCGCCCGGGCAGTCGCGCCAGGTGCATGCGCCACTCCGGGCCCATCCCGCGCTCGCCGACCGGCGCCGCCGCCTCCACGCGCGACCGCGGCTCCGCGCTCGACGAGCTGCGCGGGGTCGCGTCCCCGTTCCCCTCCGCCTCGTCCCCGCCCTCCCCCGCCACCTCAAAGTCCCTCAGGTCCTCCAAAGCAGCGACGTCGTAGCCCGGCGGCAGCGGCAGCCGGGGCGTTGCGGCAGGTCCCCCCGCGTCCGCCGTCGGCACCGCAGAGCGCACGCTGTCCTCCATCGCCCTCGCGTCCCCAGCCGCGGCCGTCGCCACCCCCGGCGGGGCAAGGAGGGCCTGCCCCTCGCCTCGCCTCCCGCCGCGCCTCTCCGGCTCCCCCCGCGCCGCCTGCGCACGGTCGCTGTACCCGCGCCCGCCTCTCCGCGCGTCCCCCAGCTCCATGGGCCCCACCTGCTTCTCACCCTTGGCGTCCCTCACGATGCCCTCGGGACTCAAACCCCCGCCCGCAGACCCCTCCTCGTCGACATCCACGGCCCGCCCCACTTGCAGCAGAGCCCAGTCGACGACCTCCAGGCCGTCCGGCCCCACGCCCTCCCCCGCAGCCGCCCCATGGCCCGGGCTGTGCGACGACCGTGACTGGCTGGCACCCGCAGTCGGGGAACTGCGCTTGCGGCGCACCCCGTCGACGATGGACTGGACGATGCGGTCGTGGGCGCTGGCGTTGCCACCCGCGAGTGCCCCGGAGGCACCCTCGCTGCCTGCGCCTCCCGCACGATCACGCTCCCCGACCCCAACAGGCGTGTCGCCCGGGAGCGCGCCCGCACCCGCATCCCGGTCACCCTCCTGCTCGCCCGGCACGCCAGAGGCCGGGTCCGCCGAATGCGGCCCGAGCGCCGCCACCGCCGCCCCCAGGGCCCCGCTGGGCGCCGCGCTGGGAGCGGCGGTGCGGAGGGCGTGGGCCGTCAGAACCGCGGCGTCCCCGACGTAGCCCTGGTCCATGCGGGTAGCCCAGCTGACGGCGCTGGCAGCGGGGTCGTAGCCGCCCACGCTCGTGGCAGCCGCGGACCCCCGGCCGCCGTCCCCCGCCTCCACCGCCGCCACCCTGGCCGCATCCGGCAGCGGCGCGCCCCCCTCTTCCTCCGCCGTGCCCGACAGCTGCACGCGCATCAGCGGCCAGGCGTCCAGGGGCCCTACCGGGGCCCCGCGGAGGGTCCCTCCGACGGGCGGCGATATCTCCGACAGCGTTGCGACCGTCCAGCCGACCGACACGCGCGGCTGCATTGACGGGGCCACCGACGCACCCATAGAGGGCATGCGTGCCAGGGGAACCTACGAGCGCAGCAAAGGTGCATCACGTTGGCATTGTGGCACTGCTCCGGGCACTTTCCAACTCCCCACATCGCGGCCCGCAGTCGCAAGCATCACCTCCGTGATTATACTCCTCGCATCCTCCAGCTCGTGGCTCCTCGGTTCCTCCTGCGCACTCCCGGCCGCAGCTGCGCCGTCCCAGCCGTCTGGTGAGTCCACAACCGACCTAGCACCTGCCCCAGTAACCACGCCACTCGCCCCAGTCACGCCACCCGCCCCAGTCGCGATCCCGTCGTGTCTCGGTGGCAGCCCCGTGGACCGCTGGGCAGTTGAGGGCGGGTCTGCCGGTGTCGGCGATGGCAAGCCAGCTTCCACCGGTCCCGGGCTGCTCTGCTGGGGACCAATTGCAACCGGGGGTCCGCCCGATCTGGCTTGCATGTCGCGCACCTCGTGTTGCCCAGCCCGGTCTGGCGCGTCCGGTGAGCCGCTCTGGGAACCCGAAACGGAATCGTCGCCGACCTGGCCGCCTCCCCGGAGCCGCTGCACTCCCGAGAGCGCACGGGTGCTGGCAAACGCGGGCGTCGCGACCGCTGGGGAGCGCGCCGGCCGCGGGAGGGCTTGCTTGGACTGCGAAAGCGATGGATAGGCGGCGGAGAGTGGGCCGGCTGCGTCCCGTATCGGAATGTCCGCAGTGACTGGCAGGGACGGAGGCGATGGGGTGATCGGATCCGTCTGCACGGAGCGGTGGATTGAAGCGACGCCGTCCGTCTGCACGCTCGTGACCCTCGAGGCTGTGACGATTCCGTGATCGTGAGCCTTGGGGCCGCACGGCGTCTGCATGACCACCTCAGCCGTGGTCGACATCGCAATCGGCATAGCGCCCTCTTGCGGCACGATCGCTTGCTCCGTCTGTGCCACCCCATGTGCGCTCGGCACAGCCTCTGTTTGGGCCACACTGTGTGCGCTCGGCACAGCCTCCGTCTGTGCGGCCCCGTGTACGTTCGGCACAGCATCTGTCTGCGCCACCCCATGCATGCTCGGTAGGGCGTTGGTTTGGGCCACGCCATGTGCGCTCGGTGTCGCATCTGTCTGCGCAGCCCAATGTGCGCTCGGCATGGCATCCGTCTGTGCCACACCGTGCGCACTCGGCGTAACATCAGTCTGCACAGCCTCAGCCCTGCTCTGCGGCGCCGACAGCGACTCCGCCCTCCCCACGGGCTGCCCAGGGACCTGCGCATGCACGGTACATTGCGGTGTTTGAGACGAGTGCCTTGGCATGAGCTGTGCGACGCTGGAAGCGTTATGTTTGCCACAGCCCAGCATCACCTCGCAAGCCGACGCTGCAGCATCATCCTGGTCACAGCGTTCAGGCGCTTCGCTCGCTGTGTCGATGGCCGCGCCTTGTCTGGAGCCCACGACCACACTCGCCCCCGCCCTTTCCGTCGCCTTCTCAGTCGTAGCCGCCTCAGGCCCAGCCACACCTACTGACGCAGTGGCGTCCTCGGCAGCACCAATGGCCACACCCTCTCGGACGTCCCTCTCCCCGGCAACACGTACAGCCAACCCCACTGGGGCTGTGCCCTCCTCGCCCGCACCCAGGGCCACGCCGTCAGCCCCACCTGTCCCGGTCACATCACTTGTCCCAGCCACGGCACCCGCACTGGCGCGATGCGAAGGAGCGCGGCGGATGACCGCGCTCCGCCCCGCATCTCCCTCGGCCGCTTGTGGGCGTGTGGTGGCCGCAAGCAATGGCTCAGGTAGCACCTCGCTGTCTGCGCACCCACTCTTGCTCTCGCTCCCCACCACCGCCTCCTCTGGCCCCGACTGTGCAACGCGCGGAGAGCTGAGCGTCGCTGTTTTAGGTTCGGGTACCGAGCGCTGCCTGTGAGTCATCTCCAGGCCCGCTGTTGACGCGTGCAAGCCGATGGCCCCGCCATCGCTGGCAAGGCTGCCCCGGTCACTCTGAGCATGAGGTTCCACCGCATCACCCGCATCCACGTCGCCACCCTCATTGTTGCTTGCTTGCTCGGCCTGCGTGCTGGCTGCCCCCGATGCTGTGCTGAGCCGCGCCTGCGCCTCCCCCGCATCCGAGGGTGGCTGATGCTCCTCTGCAGATGCCAGCTGGCCACCCATCGCAGGGCTTGATATCAGGGCGGCATCCGTGTTGCCGGTGCCCGTGGCGCAGGGCACGTTTGCTGTCTCAACGAAGCCTGCCTGGCTGTCAGCCAGGAACGCATCGCCGGCCGCCAAGGCGACGACCCCAGCGCCCTCCGCAGCCCCGCCGGGCAAGTCAGAGTGGCGTGAGAGATCAGCCAGGGCAACCGATGGAGGCGTGACGTGGTCTCGAGGGAGCACGTCAGGGTCAGCCTCGCCCTGTGCTGGGGTCCCAACCAAGGTCTCACCAACAATCGGTAACGCGTCTGTTACTGCACCGTGCTGGGGTGGTGCCGGAACTGCCAGAACAGCCACGGGTGCTGCATCCACGCGCCCGTCGCCGCCCGGGCTGCTGCGTCGGTGCCCAGCTTCTTCGCTGGGAGATGGGGCCTCGTCAAGCGTGGCAAAGTGGGATGGAAGGCAATCGTCTGCCACTGCGGCTGGCCTGAGCGTGTCTGGTGCCCCATGCGTCGCCACGCCCTCGTCAGTGCCTCCACCTGATGCATCAAGCGTTGCGCCCTCTGCGGTGGCTGCTACTGGCTCATGGACTGCGCAGTGCGCGCCCTTGCCTTCGACCGGCGCATTGACCGTCGCACCATCGCCACTGACCCCCGACAACGCACCGGCTGGACCTGTCTGCGCGTCCCCAGACGGCAGTGGCTCTGTGACCACCGCTGTCACACACACTGTGTCTGCTGCCGGGGCATCGCCGGCAGCGTGGGAGGATCCCAAAGGGCCGGTGGAGTCCAGTTGGGCCTGGCCGCGAGGGTCACGCTTATCTGCGGCGGGACCCACGCCTCGGTCTCGCCCGGTCTCCACGGCATCAGCCGCGTCTGTGGTTGGTTGTACCTTCCTCTCTGGTGCCACCGGCATCGTCACAGAAGCGGTCTGTTGAGACGCGCAGTGTGGATCCCAATAAGTCACTGCCACCACGTCCACCTTGCCCTCTTCCAGTGCTGACACAGTGACATGACTCGGACCCACCCCATCTTCACTCCCCGTTGCCAACTGCGGCCCCTCATCCAGCACGGCGCTCCCCCGCTGCGCATCACTCTCCATCCGCCCTTGCCCCTCCACCTGCAGTTGCCCATCCAAGCCCTCCGGCCCCTTGTCAGCAGCTCCACGCTCGGACACCATCTCAGCTGCCACCCCGTCCGCCCCACCCCTCTCCTCAGCCCGACCACTGCCGCTACCACCCACGCCTGCTGTCCCAGCCTGACCTGGGGTCTCGAGCCCAGTCACATCTTCCCCACCCACGAGCGCGGGTGTGCCCGTGGTTGTGGCCCGTGCTTCTGCAACGCCCTCGCTCTTCACGTCAGCGTCACGGGGAGCAGAGGCCACCCCAGCGACCCCCGTGACCCCTACCGGCGCCTCTGCCGTGGAAGCATAAGCAGCGTCAGGATGCTCGACGATCACTGCAGTGCCCCTCAAACCCTCCTCGCGCTCTCCCGCCACATCGCTCTCCACCACCCCGGCATGATCGACCACAGCACCCTCCCCCAGGGTACCCTGCACCACAGCACCCTCCCCAATGGCATCCTCCACTGCACCAGGGCCCTTCATCACCACACCCACCACCCCAAAGACACCCTCCACCGCCGCACCCGCCTCAGGGCCCACATCCGCGCCCAGCTCACAGCCCTGCTCAGGCAGAGCATCCGAGCCCACATCGTCACCCCCACTGGTGCCCGCGGCAGCAGCGACCGGGTCTCTGATCAGCACAGTCGATGGGGCATCGGTCATCGCCTCGACCGACGGCTGCATCACTGCCACGGCTGACGTCGTGCCGTCCACAGTCGCTGCAAGGGCCTCCATCTCCACCCTTGCGCCGGCTGGCGAGTCATGGGACCCGATTCCTGCTTCCTGACGAGACAGCAAAGCCCCGGCCCTCTCCACGCTCTGTTCCTCATGCAGGCTCGCCACGACGCACCCATCATGCGCCTGGCCCAGGCGCTCGCCTGGCTCCGTCGCCACCCCACCCGTGCTTCCCAGCTCGCCAGGCTCAATGGGCGGGCGACCCTTCTCTCCAGGGTCAAGGCTCGGCAGCCGCCCCGCCCCAACACTAGCCCCTCCCCTCGCCTCCGTGTCACGAACATGAGCCGCACCGCTTGCATCCTCACACGCGGTGTGACTCCCACCCTCCCCGCCCACAGCCACCCCACCCTCGACTCCCATCGCACCGGCCGAGATCTTCGGCAGCCCATCCCTCTCTGCCCCCCGCGGCGCCCCTTCCACCTCCCACGAGCCCTCCACCCCGGCCCCTCCGCCCTCGCCGCCTTCGGCCCCACAGATCATCCCCACACCCGTCTCCTCGCGCACTGCAGTGCCCGGATCACGCTCCTGCGACACCGCCGCGATGCCAGCAACCATCCTGTCCAGGGCTGACGTGTAAGTCAGGCGGCGGGCGTTCGTTGACCCCGCCTCTGCACCCTCGGCTGTCCGCCGAGGCCACGACCGCACCCCGACGCCCTCCGCGCCGCCCTGGCGACCGGCCCGCGCCTCGCAGTGCGTCGGGGACGCAGGGCGCACGGAAGACTCGGTAACGCTGCCCCTCGGCCGCACCGCGTGCTCGGACACGTTTGCCGAGCATGCCGGGCACTCGTGCACCGGGTAAGCGGCGCCCCCGCAAACGTGGGCAGGCGCCGAGGTGCCCGTGCCGAGACTTGCCCGGGATGCCTCGCGGGTGGGCGTGGCGGGGCGCGGCGGGGACGCTGCTGGGGCAACGACGTACACGGCCGCCGGGTGCGGACGTCCCTGGGCTCTCTCCGCACCTGCTGAGGCATTCGATCGGAGCGAACGGGCGTTTCCCGAGGGGACCCAGGGCCGCGACGGTGCCAGTGAGGGTCCCGGGGAGGTGACAGCCTTGAAGGCGACCGACGACGGTGCGGGGCCGTACTCGGACGCGGCCGCTTCCTGGCCCTCCCCCGCATCGCTCCCTGCGCACGAGCTCCCCGCCTCGCTGCGGTGCCCGCCCCGCAGCCGCAGCGCCGATGCTTCCTCCCCCGCACCCGTGCCTGCACCCTTGGGTGCCTGTGTGAGTCGCTCGAGTTCCAGAAACTCTTGCAGGAGCTGCCGCTGCACCACCCGGTCGCCCACGTCGTCCGCGCCCGCACCGGCGCCGGCGTGGGCGCGGCGGGCGGCCTCGTTTGCGGAACCCTGGCTCTGCCCCCCGTCCATCGGGAGCGCGCGTGCGGGCGCGGACGCCCACGGCGCACCGGCCAAGTCGAGGGCGGCCACGATGGGGCTGTCCTGCCGCGCGCGGGGACCCGATCGCTCGCGGAGCTGCGACCCTGCTCGGCTGCGTGCGGGGCTCGGGCGCCCCGAGGACGTCGCGCCGCTCGCACCCCTCAGGCGCGGGAGGGATTCTGGAGGGATGCCCGAAGGCATGCGGGCCGCCGGGCCCGCCTTGGACAGTGCGGAGGCCGTGGGCAGCATGAAGCGCGGCACAGGGGCGCTGAACGGGGCGGCGGTGGGGCTGTCGGGTCCCGCCATCGCCGGCCGGTGGGCCTGCGCGCGCGGCCCCGTGGCGTATCCCCTGCGCCTGGGGCGGCCGAAGACGTGGTCGCCTTGCTCGGGGTGCGAGGCCAGCGGGTCCGTGGCCGGCGTCGCGTGCACGGCCCGGACCGACGTGGCAGGCGCCACCGAGCGGGCGGGGCCCAGGCGGCTGGCGACGGCGGAGGACCCCGGCCGATCCGACGTGCGGGGCGCGGGCGCAGAGGCGGGCGTGGGCGCGGCGCTGCGTGGCCGTGCCGTGGGACTGGCGGGGCCCAGAGCGATCTCTGAGGTCTCCTTAGCCCCGTTTGAGAAGGGCGCGGCTCCCGCGGCCTTGGCCTGCGTGGGGTCGCCCTCCAGGTAGACGAGCACGCGGGTGAGGAGGACGTCGGGGCCCGGGAGGCGCGGGTGGGTCTCTGGGTCCGGCAGGTCCCACCTCAGGTCCAGGGACAGCGTGCATTCGGGGCAGGGAGCGCCCGTCTCCGGTCCGCCCTCGACCCTAACCGGCATGGCCACCCCGGGGGCTGCCACGAGAGACACGGCGTGGCAGGAGGGGTCGGTGACGGCCACGGACGCATGGGCGGGCGGGGAGCCCCGCGCGAGGTCGGGGGTCGCGGGGGCGAGGCTCAGGGACCTGAGGAAGGCGGCAAAGGGCTCCAGGGATGAGACGCCGGGGCCCGGGGGATGCAGGGCGGTGGGGACGCACATGACGCCGACGGCGGTGACGGAGAGCGCGGAGAGGGGCATCTCCTCCGGCATGGCCAGGGCGGCGCGGAGCTGCATTTCGGAGACCACGTAACGCCAGCGCACCCACGCCGTGGGCCCAGGGCCCGTTCGCGCCTCTGCGGCCCTCGCCCTGGCCATGTAGGAGCCGCTCTGGGCCACGCCGCGGCGGATGGCCTTCGCGGCGCGCTGCAGGGCCTCTGCGGGGGCAGGGGACGGGGCAGAGTCTCGGGTCAGCGCCGGGGTATGCGGCTGCAGTTAGCTAGCGCATGATGCTTCAGCTGACAGTTTCGCACAGTTACATAGAAGCGAGACACGCACCGGAGAGGGCGGCCGTGGCGGACTCGTGAGCGCCGCACTCGTCCTGGCTGGACTGCGCAAAGACGGTCCTCTCTGCCGTCGTCGCCAGCATCGGAGCCTCCCCATCCGGGCCCAGCACAGCGCCGCGGAAGGTCCCGTCTGCGTCTGCGACCTCGCCCCGCAGGATGAGGCAGTGGGGCTGCCGCAGGGCGGCGCCGGCGCCGTTGGGGTGGGAGGCGGACGGAGGCGTGTTCGGGTGCACAGGGTCCGTGAAGCTGCGTGCGGGAGAGCCTTGTGGCAGTAAGCTTTCACTGATTGGTCTCCAGAGCCGCGGCAGTCGCTGTGAGATCATCATGTGATGTCTATCAGTCATAGGATCGGATGGCGACGTGAGTGCACGGTTGGCACCTGATCCACAGCGTGAGCCACAGGTCCGAGGAGGCGGTGAGGAGCGCGGTGTAGGACGCAGCGAGTCCGGCGTTGTCGAGCTCCAGGGCGATGCCCGTCGTGAAGAGTCGGAACTCGACGCGGGCGCCGCACGGGATGACGCCGGAAAGCTCGAGGCTGTCGCTCCCGTCGAAGGCCACCTGGGGTGATTACAGTAAAAGGAACTAGTCAAACATTCCACATCCGTCAACAAAAGGGAACGGAACGCACCGAACTCCACAAGCTGACGCTTGCTAGCACATGATCGACGTCCATAGGGTCCCAGTCGCTTTAGTGGAGCTAGGTGTCTTGATGAGCATAGCAAGGCCCTTTGCTAATCGCGGCTCTCACCCGGTCGGACAGCTGGGCCCGCACGGTCTGCTGGTGGCGTGTGCCTGCGTTCCAGGTGGTGGCCTCGGCAGCGCCGCCGCAGAGGGGCTGCGGCGACTGGGCGGAGAGGCACCACCACGGCATGGCGCGGACCTTGCGTCCCTGGTCAAACCACGACCGCCCGCCCCCTCGGCAGAAGTTCGTGTGGAAGGGCAGCGAGCACGCGAGCGTGCGCGGCACCCGCATGCAGCGGCGGATGCGGTCCCAGAAGGTGGCATCCCTGGCACGCCACTCGCGCTGGGGTGGGTCGCCGGCCATCGGAGCCGACTCGTGGGTCCACCCTGCGCAAGAGATCGAGTGAAGAAAGTCCAATGCAGCAATGGTGGTGCAGTCATGTCATGTGGCGGTGCCAGGGTCAGCAGAGAATAGGTGAGGTCAGGGCAAGCAGCGATGCGTCTCACCGGGGGCGAAGAGGGCGCAGGAGAGGCCCCGGGAGACCACGGCGCGGACGGCCTGGTCAGACTCTGCCCCGCCCTGGTAGCTCGTGTTACGCCCAAACACATCCACGCCCACATACACGTCCGCGGCCCGGGGATGCTCAGCCATTGCCTCCGCAAGCTGGTCGAGCGTGCTCTCTGCGTTGCATGGAGAATCCTCCACGTTTCCGAATGCCGCCGACGACGGGCTAGCAAGCCTGTGCTGCGTCGATGTAGCTGAGCCAGCCACGCACCTCGCCACGTGTAGTTGGTGAAGATGCCGTCACAGCAGTCGAAGAAGGCCCGGTTGGCGTCGTTCAGCGTGTCCTGCCACCTCAGCTGCCCCGTGACAGTCACCGCGTCGTACCACAGCACCTGCCCCAGCGGGTGCACCTCTTTCATCAGCCGCGTCAGGCGGGTGAGGAAGACTTGCATGTTCCGCACGCCCTCCTCGCTCAGCGCGTTCTCAATGTTGACCAGCCATCCGTCAAAACCAAAGTACTCCGCAATCTCTGCGGGGGCTCACACCATGGGGCCAGTGTTCATGGGGTTGGGGTGGTCTCACGAGAGTTTGCAAGACGGAGGTGACACGACGAGTGCAAGACAAAGTTGATTCCATGCTTCTTTGTAAGCCAGGTGTCATGCGAGGGGTGTTCGCGAGACAGGGGCCGGGGCAGCCAGTCACCTGCGAGCTTCTCTGCGAGGGCAGCCGCGGACTCCGCGGTCGCAAACGCCCTGGCGCACTCGGCTGCCCCGCCGTCCCACTCGGAAATGAAGGTGCCGAGGACCCGCGTGCAGTGGCGGTGCGCGGCGTCTGTCCAGCCGGGCGGAGGGATGGTGCATAGGTGGTGCGAAAAGTACATGAACGTGTCTACGAGGGCCCAGGCGGTGACCTTGTAGGCGTCGGGGTCGGGGCATCCCTGGGTCAGGGCGTCACCCAGGTAGCCACCCATCATGTCGTGGCAGACGAGCAGCCGGGGCCGGCCAGGCACGGAGATGGCCGCCACAGACGCCGCGTCCCTCGGCAATTCCACGCTGGAGCTGCAGAAGTAGTCGCCCGGCCGCACGCCCGGTTGCCACTGCATGACCTCTTGGACGGTGCGCAGCGGCTCCATGCGAGGCGGGGGCAGGAGCGGCCCGGCCTCCGCAGACATCACCCGCGCGGTGTAGACGAACGTCTGGGCCTCCCTCCCCGCCGCGCGCGCTGCGGGAGTGAGGGATTGTCAGTCTCGCAAGCTTGGTAGCTATCGACGACGGCATCAAGCAGCCTGGCGAGTATTACGGCCAGGAGGCGTGGAACAGGCGTCGACGCGGAACACGGCTCATTCCACGGCTCACATGGCGCGATGAAGCCCACGTCGTTCTCATCCGAGTCCGAGTTTTTCCCATCGATCGGGTGAGAGCGTATGCTCAGCCCTCTGTCCAGCAGGGAGGCCGCGTCGTCCATGTCTCTGCTTGTCTCTTGCTCACAGCGCAGCGTCGCGCACCTTGCCGCCCATCCGCACCAGCAAGTCGCGCATTATCAAAGCAGGAGCAAAGAGCACCGCGCTTACAGCGCAACCAACTCCCTGAAAGTCCTAGTTACTAAAAAGCGGCACGCGGGGGAAAGACACTCAGTCGCGGGCCCCGCGGTATTGCACAAAGGCAGTTTCCCGCACCAGGGCTTCGGTTCCGCCCATCGCTGGTCGCAAAGGGCTTGAAACGTGCCCACTGGCGGGTCAAACCGCGGGCTAGGCTTCGCTGCGGTCGCCCACCGCCTCCATGATAGATATTTCGCCTTTGATTTGTTCGTTGGTGCCGGTATATTCCCTCGTGACACTGCCGAGCAACGTCCGCCGCGAACCCGGCAGGGACGCGCGACGCCCAGCTCGTCGGCCCGTCGAGGGTCTGACCAATAAGAAGATAGCGTCAGCGGGGGCTCCTCCCGCGCGTGGCATCGCGTGGGCTTTGAACGGGACGGCCCGCCAGGTGCACTAACAATCGCGTCCGCGCGGCCACCATGGCGCGCTTCGTCCTGCCGGAGAAGCCCGAGGACCTCCTCGAGACCGGGGAGGGCGATACGCTCCGCGTCCAGAGCGGCGTGGACGTCTCGGGCCTGGGGAAGAAGGAGCTCGATGCGCTCGTGGAAGGTGCGCCGCACGCGCGGACTGCCTTTGCGCTGACCCGCGCAGCCGATACCGGCGCAAGCAAGCTCCACGTCTCAGTGCCGAAACCCGCACGCCTCCCTCCCCTCGCTCAGAGGCGGTCCATGCCCTGGCAACCGGCGAGTCGGCGAGCGTTTTGGAGCAGGATGTCTTTGACCAGGTCTTCTCACTGGTGCAGGGCTTCCTCTATCTATCCCCGGATCAGGTGAGGACTTCCTGCATGTCCGAACCTCGTCTTCTGCGAGCTTGCACGTCTTGCAAATCCGAATGAACGACACACCCCGCGCCTCAAGCCACGACCGTTCGATGCCCTCGACCCCCGCAGCGTTCCCGCTTCTTTGACTGCCTGTGCACCTCTCTGTCGGTGCTTGGCGCGTCCTGTCCCGTCGCCCTGTCCGGGGCGCCGAGCGCTGGCCGGGACGCGGTGAACGAGCACGCCGACGTGCTCCAGGTGCACGTGATGCTCCTCACATGGGCCGCAGCGCAGTGCGAGGAAGAGCACTCGAAGGCCCAAGCGGCCGAAGCACCCGCGGCCAACAAGTGAGGCTGACCACCGCGCACTGTGCTGGGGGATGCCAAACGCACGCTTCCCAGCTCCGGCACTGATCGCAACATTCAACTTCTCCGCTCCCAGGCGCGGCAAGAAGAAAGCGGTGGCCCACGCGGGCTGGGACTGGCAGCTGACCCGCGACAAGTCGGCCCGCTCCCTCACCACTGCCGCTGCTGTGGACCTCTGGGCGCTGTTCAGCCCTGAGCGCCCCCCCGAGCGCCTCCTGGCTCGCCTCCTCCACGCTGGCATGGACCTCCTGCGTTCGCCCGAAGCCATGAAGAGCGTCGAGTGCCGCGAGTCGGCCTTTGCGGTCGTGTCGGCGCTCGCTGCACGCTACCAGATGGTCGAGCCGATCTCAGCCGGTGCGCCACGCGCCGCTCTGGCCGCTGCGCGTGGATGTCGGGCGCCGGACCGGGCCATGCGCGAGCGACGCCCACCTCCCGCCTGCCCGCAGCGCTGTTTGATTTGGTGTCCAAGCACGAGCACGCCGCGCCGGTCGTGGCACAGCTGTCGGCCTACGCCAACCGCTGCTACGAGGACCCCGGGCTGGGGCTGGCCGTCCTCAACCTCGTCTGCGAGGTGGACCCACGGTGAGCGAAAGCTGGAGAGCCCAAGCAACACTTTACGCCTCCTGTATGTGGTGTTTCATGGCTTTGCCCCTGGGCACAGCCACTGACTCGGCCGATGCCAGGCCAATGCCAAGCGAGCTCCTGTGCACTTCTTCGCACCCGCAGGGAGTACAAGAAGCAGCAGCTGGCGGACAGCAGCGGGGTGCGCAACGTGGCGACGTTCATCCAGGAGCTGGCCACCCTCATGCCCAAGGCCATGTGCACCAACATGGGTGAGCCTGGCCGTCTGACAAATTGCGGTCCCGCATGTACACCAGTCCATCCACTCGCACGCCACCGCCCTGCCCCATCTCAACCCGGCCACCCCTCTGCCGCTCGCAGCGCTCCTGGTGCCGCACCTGGGCGGGGAGTCGTACACGATCCGCTCCGCGGTGGTGTCAGCGATGGCCGCCGTGCTGTGGGGCATTGACGAGGACCGGAGGCTCAAGGAGCAACATGTGGCCGAGGGGCTGCCCGTGCCAGAGACGACCACGGCGCAGGCCGTGGCCCGCACGCGCACCGTGCAGCACCTCCTCGAGTCGCTCATGGCCAGGTGAGCGCGAGCGGATGGATAGTACTGGAGAGATACCGCGGTTGCGATGCCGAGGCGTGCGTGAGGACTGATTGGGAGCGGGTAACTGCGCAGTCGGCGTCGCCTTGGAGTGGACATACCACACAAGGACCAGTTATTGGCCGTACGTGTCGATTCCGGCATCACCTGCGCCCGCTTGCAGGACCCGGGACTCGTCTGCTTACACGCGAGCCAGGACGATGGCGGCGTGGGGCATGCTGGCCAAGCAGCACTGCATCCCGATCAGCCACTGGGTGGAGGTGGCCACGCTGGCGCTGGCGCGGGTGCACGACAAGGCCAGCAACGTCCGCCGGGCCGCGCTGCAATGCCTGGCTGAGATGGTGCTCAACAACCCCTTCGGCCGCAACCTGCACCTGGCCATGCTGGAGGGCGCCCTGGCGACCCACGCTGACACGCTCGCGCGACTCGAGGAGGTCAAGTGAGCTTGAGTCCGGGCGGTGCAGTGGGACTAACCCCTCGCCAGGGAGCGTGCGCTGCCATGAGATGTGGGGTTGTAAGATGTGACCTCAACCACCCGGCCCTCGTCTTCGCCCGCAGCAAGACCGCCGACGACCTCCTGCGCGCGGAGCCCTTCAAAGCGGCAGAGGGCGAGGCTGGCGCCGACGGCCGGGAAGGCGCGGAGGACGATGACGTGGCGATGGGCACGCCAGGGCCCAAGGCAGGGTTCCCCGAGCCCGAGGAGAAGCCGGCGGTGGGAAACAGCGCACAGAGGGAGCGCCGGGACGCACCGACGGCGGAGGGGGACGCGGAGCTGCAGCGGGAGCGAGCGATCGTGGCGTCGCTCAAGACCGCGGTGGACTTCGTCAAGTGAGCTGAGCCAGCTGGGCCGGTGGCAGCAGCTGTGGCAAGGGAAGCCGCGATTGCATGCGCTCCGGGCCCACGCCACGCTTGCCATGCCTGCCTGCCTGACGTTGGCATTCACCTTACGCAGGCGGCTGGCGGCGGGTATGGCCTTGGCTGCGGACCTGCTGGCCAGCGGCACGACGAGCGACGTGACGGAGGCCATCACCTTCATCGTCTTGGCCAAGAGCTTCGACATCGAGGGCGCCCAGGAGGCCGCCAAGCGGACGCTGCCCCTCGTCTTCTCGCGGGAGCAGGCGGTCAAAGAGGCCGTCATCGAGGCGAGTGGCAGCGGATGCGCATTCCTAGATATGTTATAAGTCATGTGCCACCCCAAAGGAATGTATAATGTGCTTCTGGCCAGTACTGAGGCTGCGAGCCACCTCGACTTGGCGACTCGCCAACTGCCCAGGCGCCGCCCCTGCTGAGGCTCCGGTGCCAACAGCACAGTGTCTCGTCCACCGCAGGCCTTCCAGCACATGTTCCTGTGCCCGCCGACGCCCGCCGCGGGCGCTCCGCTGTCCGCCGTCGAGGCTTCGATGTCAGTCGCACGCGGCCTGTGCTCGCTGGCAGGCGCCGCCACGGTCGGGGAGCTCGCCGCGCTCGAGTCGGTGCTGCAGGGGGTGGCGGCCAAGGGCGGCGTGGGCAACAACGTCCTGGCGAGCCTGTGGGAGGTGGCGCTGCGGGTGCGGGAGCCGGTGGCGGCCAGGAACGCCATGTGCGTGATCTCGCTCCTGGCCAGCAGCGCCCCGGGCATGGCCGCCACGCAAATGGAGGCCCTTCTACGCGCGGGCTTCGGCCACCCGGACGCCCTGCTGATGCGCCATGCCTGCGTCGCGCTCTACCACGTCGGCAGGGCCATGCCCCACAACGCGCCCCCGGGCGGCCCGGCCCCGGCGGCGCCCGCGGGCTCCTCGGCCGCCGCCGCTCCTCCCGCCCTCGAGCGGGACGAGATCCCCAGCCCCGAGGTCCTCCAGAGCGCGTACAAGTGCCTGTCGCGCGTGGTGGTCAACGCAGGGCTGGCCGACGAGGGCTGGTTCACGGCATGCGAGGCGGCCATCAGGGCCCTGTACGCCCTCCACCCGCGCCCCGAGAGCGTCGCGTGCAGCCTGATCGTGCACATGCACGGCGAGTGCCTGCCTGCCGAGGGCGACGTGGAGACCGCCAGCGCGTCCAAGCTGTCCAGGTTCCTGGTGAGGAGACGAGGGCGGGCGGCAGGGCGACATCGCCGGCGATAGCGGGGGCCCTCCATATTGTTGCATCCAAAGCACGGCCTGCCTTGGAGGGCCTGGCTGGGCGCAACCGTGGCGAGGTTGTTTGCATGTCCCAGCTTGCTGCGTTGTCTAAGAGCCGCCAGACCCATGCTGCGACGTGACAACGCAAAGATTCCTTTCACATTTCGCAGTTCCTGATCTCCCACGTGGCGCTGCAGCACCTGCTGTACTGCGAGAGCCAGGTGACGCGTGTGCGGGCGGCGCGGCTGGCGAGGGACCGCCAGGCGGCAGACTCGGCGGCAGAGGCGGCCGTGGAGAAGGCGGGGCCGCGCGGCAAGGCCAAGGCAACAAAAGGGGAGGCCAGCGATGACGAAGACGACATCGCCGCACAGGTGACCTCGCCAGCGCATGCGACGCAGGTGGAACATCCATGGTGGGAGCAGGGCGTCTGTCCTTGGGACGGCTCACTGCCTAAGCTACCACCCACGATGCGAGCTACGACCCCCGCTGAGACACTTGGCGCAAGTTGGGAGTCACAATGCGCTGCATGAGCTGCGTGCGTCACCTTGGTCCCATGCAGGTCGGCGTGGGCGCCGTGGCAGAGGACGCAGAGCTGGATGCGTTAAAGGACGCGGTGGAGCAGGAGATCATCGGGACGCGGGGCCTGCTGGGCCGGTACCGCCCGCTGGTGTCTGCGCTGTGCCAGGACGCGGCTCTGACGCGCGCCCCCCCGGGGCTGCGGTCATCGGCCCTGCTCGCCCTGTGCAAGATGATGGCGCTGGACGCGGAGTTCTGGTGAGGCACTGCGCTGCTCATCCTTCACCTTTGCACATGATGGGCGCAGCACAGCGCAGCTCGTCGCCACTGCCCACCTGCCGGGTGTCGGTGCCACCTCGTGTCGCGCGCCCGCGTGTCGTCCGCAGTGAGGCCAACATCGGCGTAGTGTTCAAGGCCTTGGGGCACCACGGCGAGTCCCCGGAGTTGCACAAGACGCTGGTGGTGGCCGCGGGCGACCTGGCGTTCCGCTTCCCCAACGTGCTCGAGCCATACACGGACTACATCTACATGCCGCTCAAGTGAGACCACGGCCGCAATTTGCTTAGTCGCCGCGAACGCTTGATGCCCTCCCCCGCTGCCACTGCCACCCTCTTCATGCCCTCTTCATGCCGCAACGTCACCAGCATCGCCTGTGCCTGCGCGCTCTCAGGAACGGTAACCTGGGCGTGCGCCGCACCTCGCTCATGGTCCTCACGCATTTGATCCTGAACGACATGCTCAAGGTCAAGGGCAACATCGCTAAAATGGCGCTGCTTTTGACGGACGACGACGACATGCTGCGGCCCCAGGCCCAGCTCTTCTTCCACGAGCTGGCCAAGAAGAGCGTCAAGAACACTAACCCCATCTACAACCTCCTCCCCGACATCCTGTCGGTCCTGGGGGAGGAGCAGGGGCTCACTGTGGATGATTTCCGGTGAGACGAAGGGGCCAGACGTGCTGTGCCATGCACAAGATGCAGGAGGGGCAAGATGCGATGCAAGGCGTTGTGCGCGCAACTCGCGACTGCCTGGGACACAGTGCGGCTGTGTGGGGCTGCATGGGCGATTTCGGGAACGCTGCAGCCCGTAGCCTTTTGCCATTCACGCCGCCCTGGCCGACCGCGCCCGCAGTCGCATCCTCGCCTTCCTCCTGCAATTCATCTCCAAGGACCAGCACCTGCACGGCCTCGTGGAAAAGCTCTGCCTGCGCATGGGCCAGACCCACCAGCCCCGCAAGTGGCGCGACCTGGGTGAGCACACCTGTGTGTGTGCCTGTGTGCTTGCTTGCTTTGCCTGGTGGCCCTTAGCTCCCGTGCACTCCCTGCGCCCGCCCTCACGCCCTCGCTACGCCCCTGTTTCCGCAGCCTTCTGCCTGTCTCAGCTGCCGCTGTCTGACAAGGGCCTTCGCAAGCTGACGGAGCACTTTGGCCACTACCAGGAGGCCTTATCGGACGAGGAGGTGCTGCACCACTTCAACGCCACCGTCACCAAAGCCAAGGTGCGTGAGCAATGCGGGGACCGCCCCTGCGCCAGGCAAGCCGTACCAGGCCATCTGCGCTGGCAAGGGTGCGACGAAACTGTCCACGGCTCTGGGTCAAGTCACAGGCGGCCGGGTGGGCCACCCCGGCACCCGCTGTCTCCCGGCAAGTGCCTCTGCCGGGTCCTTTGCACCTCCACAGAAGTCAGCGACTAAGCCGGAGGTGCGGGAGGCGATTGAGGAGTTCGAGGCGAAGCTGCAGGAGCACGCGTGCGAGCGGAGGGAGCAGGAGGAGGTGGCGCGGGCCGCAGAGGCGCACCGGGCGCAGCGGGCGGGTGCCAACGCGGGGAGCAGCGAGGAGGCGTCTGGAGATGCGGAGGGCGAGCGGGAGGGCGCGGTCGGGGCTCGCGATGGAAAAGAGGGAGGGGAGGAGGCGGTCGCGGCAGCTGTGGCGAGCGACGGGCGGAGCGACGCAGACATGGACGGGTCCGCAGACGACTCCATCTCGAGCGAGGCCTTCTACTGTGACGAGGAGGCGGATGAATAGCGCCGAATGAGCGGATGAGAGCGTGCATGAAGAGCGTAGCATGACACCGGAGATGCCTAAAGCGTGATCGCTGTGTCCACATGTGCGCTGCTGGGTGAAGATTGTGCAGCACGGCCTTCGCATGCCAGTGACACCGGGCTGCCGACCGAGAGCTGCGTGTCCTTCGGCACATCGCTTGCATTCGTTATCACAATCTTTCCAGCCGTTTCGCGCACGGGCAAGAGTCCGACTTTTGGTCACGAGGGAGTTGACCCAGGCCTCTGATCCTCGATGACGGCCATGCGGGTCGCTCCTATTGCAAAGCCGGTGTCGGCCGGCAGCGCCGCCTCGGGCGCGCGCCGGGCGCGCTCCGTCGCGCCCCAAGCTGCTCGCCGTGAGAAGGTGGGCGGCGTGCCGGAGCAGAGAGAGCGACGGGGGCCTTTTCGATAGCATAGATGGAGCTACGACATCGTATCGTTAGGGATACACGTGTCACGGAAGGCTGCGGTGCAGCATCGTCGGAGCGCGCGGTTGTGGATGAGGGTGCAGAAATCCACCTTGTCCTCCGCGCCTGCGCCTTCGCAATCGCGGACTGCAGTCTGCCATGCATAGTGCACGTTCTAGATTGCGGTGGCCCTTGCATCTGGCCATCGAGAGCCAAGCACTCCCGCTATAACGCATCAAGCCTACCTGAGGCCACCGCCATAGGTCTCCGCCGTCTCCGCGCATCCGCCCCGATGGACTGCCGGCTTCCCTGTGTCTGCTAACTGGCCCTTCTCAGCTTCCCCCTCAGGCGTTCCTGGCGGGCCTGCTCGCTGCCGGCCTCTCGCTGTCCGTGAACCCTGCCCTTGCCCTCGACCCCTCCGAGGCACTGAGCATGTACGAGGCGGCCACGCGCTCGTCGTCTACCCCCAACGTGGCCCCCAAGCGTGAGCAGTCACAAGCCCGCACTTGTTTCTCGGACACTTGCAGCTCCTCCGAAGCGGCTGCATGGGTGCTGCTACGCAGGCCCAGCAGCTCACCTGCTCAGACCCCGCCATTGCTCGCAGCGTCCGGTGGCTTCTCGTTCCGCAACTTCAGCGCTAACAAGGAAGCCAAGACGGAGGCCGCGGAGGAGGCGGAGGGCACCAAGGCTGAGGCCGCCCCGGCCAAGGCTGAGGCGGCCCCTGCCCCTGCCAAGGCCGAGCCCGCTGCCGAGAAGGCGGACACCGCCCCGGCCAAGGTCAAGCCCTTCTCCTTCGGCGGCTTCGGTCGCACTGCGGGCCAGACGGCCGCCGAGCCCGCCAAGCCAGCCACCCCCGCCCCCGCCCCCGCCCCTGCTGCCGCCACGGCTGCCCCCGCCGCCGACACGTCCACCAGCTCCTTCATGGACGCCATCCGCGAGGCCGCTCAGGTCAAGCCGACCCCCGCCCCGGCCCCCGCCCCCGTGACGCGTGCGGAGTCGAAGCCGGCGCCTGCCAAGCCCGCCCCTGCCAAGGAGGCTCCCAAGGCAGCGCAGAAGGCCGCGGAGAAGGAGAAGGAGAAGCCGGTGGAGCGCGACCCCTTCGGCCACGTGCGCAGCAAGAGGTACAAGGGCGCATTCACGTTCTTCATGACTCAGGCAAGCGACTCGCTGGGACACGAGGGGCGCGGGCAAGGCTGCTAGGGCCGACTTGCGCTCATAGCCAGCGTGGGCATCTGTCCATGTCCATCTTCAGTCCTGCTCATGGCCAGCGGCGGTGGTAGCTGACAGCCAGCATTGGTGCCTCTGCACACGTGCAGATGTTCGAGCTGGGTGCCTTGGTGGGCATCTTTGCGCTGGCCCTCAACTTCCCCAAGGAGGGCAGCCAGGCCTTGGAGCAGCTGACCAAGCAGGCCAAGGTGAGGCGGAGAGAGGCCCTGTCTTTGCGCCGAGGGGCGCGTGTGTGCCCGACACGCCCCCGTGACTGACACACGACACGCTGCGGCCTGGGCCCGTATCCACTCGGCAATGACACCTGCTGTATTGACTCGCCAGCAACGCGTCGCTTCGCAATCGCCCGTGCCCGCAGGCGCAGCTGGATTCCCTGCAGGGCACCAAGGCGTGAGGTCCTGGCTCGCAACGATTCATGGCGTGACTTTTTCAAGTAGGTGCGCGTCGGAGCACGAAGTGCGTAGGCAGACGCTGGCATATGTGAAGAGCAGCAGGCGCGGGCCCGGATGAGGGCCTCTGGAGTTAGAACCCACGCCCATGGACACTCAAAGGCACGCAACTATCACAAAGAGTCATCGCTCCGTATGGCAAACGGCGGCGTCCGAAAAGCAGCACGGCAGTTGCTGGAAGAAGCAGATATCCGGTCCGCAGAGTTGACTCAGGGCAACAGCTGACACTGAGCGGCGTCGTCAGGGTCGGTCCCAGTCCGGTGATTATCGACGTCCCGCGGTGCGAGAGGGTTCCGGTAACATTTCATGACGTCAGCCCTTGCCGCTTCCAGATCTGCGGTAAGTCAGGAGGCGCTGGTCATGGAATTGACATTGGCAGGGGCGCTCGCCAACACTACAAGTGACCAAACACAGACACCACGCGTGAGAGAGGGCCCCTGTGCATCTGCAGGCGGCGGCACTGACGGGTACATGGTAACGCGGATTCAGTGTGGTTGGAGTGAACCTGGGGGGCATGTGTTAGTACCTTTTCGCACTGGTCGGTCTGACAGACAAGGCTCACATACACGCTCTCTTGCACCCCCCACTGCCACCCAGGCGCGGCGAACGCCCCGACTGCATGAATTTCATTTCTCTCTAGCCCCTCATCTCTGGGGACACGCGCTGGCGATCGCCGGGGTCGCGCCAGCTGATGACGAACAAGCGCGCTCACAGCGCAGACACGCTCGCGCTGCCGCTGTGCCGCACCTTGTCCCTCTTCTTCCCCATGACCTTCGGCAAGAAGGCCTTGTCGCTTCCTTTTCGAAACTCGGTCGATTTGAGGACCTGCGCGAGAGGCAAGAGGACGTTGGTAACCACCACACGCAGTGTTCGTCACACCATGCCCCACGCACATACCCAGCCACACTACGCCCCATGCACATGCCCTGCCATACCCATACCACACCCCAATCTGCCCGCACCTGCTTCCAGAACTCGAAAAGGCCGAAGAACGCCGCGCTCATCGTGGTGGTCATCAGCACGCGTGGCCCCATCCCCTTGAACAGCCCCCGGGGTCCCTCGGCCGCCAGCGTGTTCTGCAGGACCTGGAAGATGGGCTCCGGCCGCCCGCACTGCACGACCGTCTTGATGTAGTCAAGCGGCATGGTGCAGCTGGCCGCCAGCGCCCCCGCGGCGCCCCCCAGAAGCAGGTGCTCGTAGGTGGGCAGCTTCTCCTCTCCTCGCCGCCGCACCACCGCCCGGCGGAAGGCCTCGTAGGCCGTGAACTGGATGGCGATCTCCGGGACGTCGCGGATGAGCGTGGCGGAGAAACCCTTGTAGAGCCCTGCGACGCCCTCCTCCCGCACGATCGCCTGCAACGCCGCCCAGCAGTTGGGGTGGAAGTAGGCCTGCACCCGGTGCTTGAGGGTGTCGCCCGGGACGCGCACCAGCGCCGACACCACCGCGCCCGTGCTCGCGGCCATGACGTGGCTGAGGGAGGCGAAGCGCGTGGAGGCAAGGTGCTCGTCCGCCGTAGCCTTGAAGGCCTGGTAGGTGCCAAAGTACAGGACCCCGACCCCCAGCGTGGACACCATCGACCCGATGACGCCCAAGTAGATGTCCCTCGGTCCCCGGTACAGCACGTTCTTCACGTCCAGGAACTGCCGGCCGCCCAGGGCCACCGTGAAGGACTTGGTCATGATCTGCGGAAGGCCGGGGTGGTGGCGGTCGACTCCACAGCGGGGTCGCGCTTCTAGAGAGATGTCGCGGGCGGCATCGTCACGTGGCATGTACCGCAGCTGCTCGCCTTGCTCTTCCATCGTATCAGCTTCTCCACCGGGGTCTTGACCTGCAGCCTCGTCTTGACCGTGTCGATGGGGTGGATGGCGATCTGGGCCATCGTCCTCGCGAGGGTCCCCGCCACTGCAATTGAAATGGATGGGTCAGGACGGGTGAGGAGCCCTGGTGCATGCCGCACGCGCTCTGTGCAAGCTCAGGCGAGCACTGCGGGACGCGCAAGAACATCTGCTTAGCGCCAGAAGAAGCCAGCACCTATGCAAAGCACGCGCGAGGCATCTGGGCACCCACCCGTGTGGCGGATCATGTCCTGGCTCGGGTGCACGAGCCGCGTCGCCAACGCTCGCAGGGGCGCCAGAACCATGTCCACGTGACGAGCCACGCCCGGTTGCAGGCCCTGGAGGCCAGAGACCAGCTCGTCCATGCCCCGACGGACGAGCGTGCCCACGGCCACCGCGTTCTGGAAGAGAGTCGCCGCGATTGAACCCGCCACGAAGCCCTTCACCGCGATGCTCGCGTCCCGCGCGTCCCACGGCAGCTCAATGATGGCCAGCGGGGCGGGGGCGCGGCGCCGGCGCGGCCGGTGCGGCCCCGACCCCGCGCCAGGGAAGGCGATGCGGGCCCCGCGTCCCCCTCCGCCACGAAGCACGGTAACGACTCCTCGTCTGCATCCCGTGCCCTGCCCCCCCTCGCCGTGCACCCGCGCCGCGTGCGAGATGCATCGGGCACTGACGCGAGGTGCTGCAGCTTCCTCCGAAAGCTCGAAGCGGGCCCTGCTGACAGGAACAGCGGAATGGATACGGAGAAGATCTCTCGCAAGGCAGGACGGCGACTCTCGGGGGCCGCCGCGCAGACGCGCAGCTCAACATTGTCGCAAGGCATCCTGCCAAATTACGCCTCCTGGTCCGCGCTGCAGGTGTCCCGGGGCTCGAGGCCCGTTTGCATACTTTGTAATTAGCCATGTGAGGGCCCAGGCCCGAAATTGATGCCGCGAGGGGGGCGCGGCGGGCGATGCCGTGCAGCGTTTGACGCAGCCTCGCGAAGCCCCGCGTTTGGGGTCAAGATGATCCCGGAGGCCCCTGCGATGTTCCAATTCTCACCACGCATCGTCATCTGGACACCGCGACGAACAGGAAGGGGCCGCGGCGGGGACGTGGACGCCCCACCGCTGTGCTTCCCCACCCATTGGCCCCCTCCCGATCTCCCAGAACACGATACGCACCCCAGCGAACGGAAAGTAGCGCCGTGAGCGCGCCTTGGCGAGCTTTCCCCGCCGATGGGCGCCGCGCCAGTGCACGTCTGGCAACGTCGCTTAGCTGGCACCGGTCAGCGTGGTTATGCCGAGGCACGCTCATGCAATGCCCTCACTCTTGGCTGGGCAGCCCGGCTGGAGCGCCACCGGCGGTGGAAGCGCGAATGGCGCAACATGTTGCCCCCCTCGCCACCGCGTTGACGCTTTGAGGGGAAAGCGATTCGCGAGAACAACATGTCTCGCAAGGAAGAGTCTGCGGTCGCACCCGCAGGGGGCGTCCAGGGCCCGGATGCGCAGGACAGGTGCCGCGAACAATGCCAGGCGCATCTCCCGCGTCACCCTCGCGAGGCTCGCGTCCGAGTCTGCGTCAAGGCATTTCCTTCGTGCACATAGGTCCCAACCGGCCGAGACTCGAGGGAATATGCGCACCGCGGACGCCCTCTTCGCGGCCCGCGGGCGACTGGGGCGGCAGAGGGGCCCCAAGGGCCCGATGAAGGCGCCATCCGTGATTGGGCGCGAGGCCTTTGACGAGAGGAAGAAGCGGGAGAGCGAGGCGGAGGAGTTCCAGGCTCTCGCCGAGGACGCGATGCGGCATTCCCGCATGGATGTCGCGGCCGAGCTCCTCATGCGCGCCCAGCAGCGAGACCCTACGAACGTGCGGGTCCTGGCCCTCCGCGCCCACGCTCTCCTGGCTCTCGGCGAGGACACCCTGGCGCAGGACGTCGGCCTCGACACCATATGGGCCTTCCCGGACCACTTAGAGGGCCACCTTGCCCTGGCACGTAGCTTCCTTGCCCAGGGCCTCCTTGAGGACGCGGCCGCGGTGCTGTCCGTGGCGCAGGGCCGCGCGGAGCTCCAGCGGCTGCGGGACCCGGCCCGCGGGCTGGAGGAGGTGCGGCAGACGAGCGAGGCGGCGCGGGCGGGCATCCACGCCCGCTGCGTCCTCGATTCGGGCATCACGCACGTGCCGGGGAAGATGGCCTACAGCGCCGGGCGCACCTGCCTGTGCGCCGAGTGCGCCGCGGCGCGTGTTCAGAACAGCCACCGCGTGCGCCTCACGGCGTCGGGGGAGATACGCGCCCCTTCGCCCTCAGAGCTCCAAGTCGTCTCCGCCGCTGCGGCCCTGGACCCGCGAGCCTTCACCCGCGCTGTGGCGAGTGCCCGCTGACATGGCCACACCGAATTGTGCTTGGGACGCACCCGTTTGCATAACTGAGCGCCCGTATCCACCTGTTCCCGCAGCACTTGCCCCTCATACACCCTTCCTTCGCCACCAACGTCGGCCTCTGCATTCCCCACATCCTCGCCGCGACGTGGGTGCCGCCGTGGGAGGAGCGGCGCCGGCGTGACTTGCTGGCCATGGTCGAACTCGCCATCGACGCCGGCTGCCCCATCGACTTCCGCGCCCCCGCGCGGGACGTGACGCCGCTCGCCGTCGCCGTCGCGGGCGGCAACCTCCCCGTCGTGCGCCTGCTCCTCTCCAAGGGCGCAGACCCCACCCTCGTGCGATGGGCGCTGTGGGTGAGTCGCGCCGACTCTGCGCCAGCCTCGCTCGACCCCTGCTGTGCAACACCGGGCTGCACCTGTGTCATAGTTGTCAGGTCCTGACGAGTAGCTGACCCGCCCGCTCCACACCCGCAGCCCGGGCCTGTCCCTGCCCTCTCCGCGCTGTTGCAGCACTTGGAGGGCACGCTGCAGGGCGAGCAGCTGCAGTGGGCGTTGGAAAGCAGGGCGGCGGAGATGGAGGTGGTGCGGGCGGACATGCGGGAGGCGGTGGTGCGGTGGGTGACGAGAAGGGCAGACAGGGAGGCGCTGCTGGTGCCTGGGAGGTGAGTGCGGAACGGGCGGGTGAGGAGAGGGAGGCACTGCTTCCGCTTAGGATGGCTGTGGAGCGCGTATGGGCTGTCACAGGTGCGAGTGCAGGGCTCGGCAACAGCTCTGGGCTCCCTCGGTGCACGCAGGGCCGAGCGGCCTGCCCGGCTGTGCGAGACGGCCCACGCTCCCGGCGCCCCCGCCCTTCACACGTCCAGTCCAGAGCGCACCAGGGCCGTGAGCCCTGTCTCAAGGCCCAACACGGTCCCGCGGCCAGCGAGTGCATTGACGCAGGGCGGTGAGCGTGGTGGGTCCCCTGGGGCCGGGGCAGCAGACGGGGTCCCGCATCTCAGCCACGGGGCGATGTGGTGGGAGGACCCGGATGTGGCGAAGTTCTGGCCCTGCAGCAAGAGGGCGCTGGGCCAGAGCCGGCAGGCCAAGATATGGCTCTGGCACGCGGTGCACTGCAACCTGTGCGGGACAGGGTGAGGGCAGCGCAGCATCGTGAGGCGCGCGCGGCGATGCGTGGGCGTTGGCTGGCATGGGGAGACACGTGTGGGATTTCGCATCCGCACAGGGCGAAGAAGGGAGTGGAGCTGTGGCGGTGCGAGCGGTGTCGTGGCGTAAGGTACTGCTGCAAGACGCACCAGCGGGAGGACTGGCCGCAGCACCGCGCGAGGTGTCGGGTGCTCACCGGGGTGCGGCGCGCGTTGGCGGTGCTCGACCGCCTCCCGGAGGAGCCTTTTGCTTACACGGAGGCGAGGGCAGCGCTGCTGGCCGATGTGGAGCTGAGCGTGGAGATGGGGGCCGTGGACCGCCTGGTGGCGTGCGTGGAGCACGTGTCGCGGACGTGGCTGGACGTGGAGAGCCGCGCGGGGGACCTGGCGTGGCAGCCTGGCAGCACGGTGTACGGCGGGCCCTCCACGAGCCTCACCAGCGGTGGGGGAGAGGAGGAGGCGGCAGCCACCGCTCGCGAAGCGGTCCGGTGCGTGGCATGCGAATGCGCATCGGCCATGCCGCGCATCTTGCCGTACAGGGTGCTGGTCTGGCTCACAGTCCGTCACTTGCGCACATGCAGGGTGCGGTTGAGGCGGCAGGCCCTCAGCCAGTCTCTGCTGGGTGCCCTCCGGTGCCTGTACAGCCTCACGCTCCCGCCGGGCAACCCCGACCAAGCGGAGGCTCTGTCGGCGGTGCAACTGACCCCGCTGCGCAGCGTGCGACGACTGCTCGCGTCGGCCAAGCAGAAGGACGGGCCAGAAGGTGTGGGAGAGGACGCCGAAGCCAACGGCGGTTCGAGGTAAGCGCGTTTTCCATTACGGCCATTCCCGGCACGTAGCATCTCTCCTGGTAGGTGATTGGTGCGCCATGTGCGTGGGGACCTGCTGAGCACAGCTGCCGGCTTTGGTTTGTCCGCAGGCGCCAGCTGGACGATAACGTGAAGGATTCGACGGACCCGAGCAAGCCGGAGACGCGCGCGGAGACCCCCCCGGCGCTCCTGGCCCTGCAGCGGCTGCTGTCATGCAATGGTGTCGAGCGCATACTGACGGCGTGCATCGCCGGCAAGCACTGGTGCATCGAGGGCACCAGCATGGCCCTCACGCTGCTCGCGGGGCACCTCCTGCCCCAGGAGTTGGCGGTCGGGGGAGCAACGGGGCTCGACCAGCAAGTGGACGCGTTCCTGCTTGCGCCCACCTCACACAACCGGGCCGCCCGGGCCGCCGTCATCGCGCATTTGGGCTCGGTGCTGCAGCCGCTCGCGCGCATCGTCCGGGGAGAGACGACGTGGAAGGCCCCAAAGGTGAGGGGCGGTCGCACGGCTGATGGGTGGGGTATGATTGTGGTTAGGGTTAGGGCATGGGGTGCGCGCATGGCTGGTGGGCTACATGTGCCCCGGCTGGGGAAAAGCATTGACGCCGTCCACGCGACGGACGACAACTTGACACATCTCACACTTTTGTTTGCTCTCTGCAGCGAGGGGCGCAGGAGGTGCAGGTGTACCTGGCGCCCGAGCAGCCAAAGGAGGTGGCGGAGGTGGTGGGGCTGTCCCTGCGCATGCTGGCGGTGCTGGCCTATGAGAACGAGCGGGCCGCTGCCAAGATCAACGTCGTGATCGACCTGGCTTTCCTGGTGGAGACATTCCTCGTGTGCACCAAGGTGGATGTCCTTGCATGCGTGACTCTGTCAGGGTGTGATGCTCGCATGCCATGCGCAATAAGGCTGGCTGTCACAGGGTGTGCTTCTGACACGCCATGCGCATGCCCTGACTGTGCCGTGCTCTCTGTCGCAGCACGCGAGGGACAAGCTCCCGGTGGCGGGCTTGGAGGCGCGGCAGGGCCCGGACATGTACTCGTCTTTCAAAGTCAGTGAGTGGCGCCTGCGTCTCGCAATGCAACGCAGGGATCGACAACAATGGGACGAGTCGGTCAGGGGCACCCCAACCATGGTCACACATGCACCTGCCTTGGCGCTGTCACCACTGTATCTCTTCTTTTCCCGCAGCATACATGCTGATTGACCCCGTGGTCGAGCTGCTGTTGGCGCTGCTGAGCCACCCCCGGCTCCGTACCGCCCACGACATGCAGATCGCACTGCGGTCGCTGCAGCGCTTCGCGGCAGGGCTCCTCTGGGACAAGGTCGACGAGGTGAGCGTCTGTGCGAGCCCCACTGCTAACATTGCATGGCCCATGCTTCGTATACGCCTGCAATGCGTCTGAGTGAGCAAGGGCGGGGTGTTCGTGCATGGAAAGGTCCTCGCTATTGGCTGGTGCCTTCAGTTCAGTCCCATGCCCTTTTTGCAGAGCTACGGGGTGGCACGCTTCGGCCGTGCAGCGCGACTCGCATTGGTCGAGCGACTGACCCGGGACCCTTCCTTCTGGTGACAAGTCCACACCAACGCATGCCGCAGCGAGTCGAATTCCCGACTTGTCCGTGCCAGTCATTAACACCAAAACGTGCCGTGCTCTGCAGGGACGAGATGAACGTCGTGGTGCGCGGCGTACCGATGCAGGACCTGGGGAGCTACTTCCTCAACGGGGCGGCGTTCGATGGGATGTTCCGCGGGCACCTGCAGCAGGGGGCGCGTGGCAACCTGGTCGAGATGTGCAAGGCGTGCGTGTGGGCCATCGCACGCGACGCCGCTGTCCTGCACTCCTGGTCCGGCCCCCACATGCACCACGAGAACGCCGCGCGCGTGTTCCGCCGCGCCGTCGCCAACTGCCACCCGGACATCCTCCCCGCCATCGCCGTCGCCACCTACCCCCTCAGCCGCGACCTCGCACGGCCCGCACGGAGCCTCACACGGTGAGCCCAGCAACGCTCAGCGCTCTTCCAGTGCCTTGCTACAAGCATCACGCTATCGTTGCCCGCTCCGCTCTGCTTCATCCGCTGAACAGCACGTTCCAACCCAGGCGCTTCAGTGTCACAGAACTCGCTAGCAATACCCTGACGATCATCCATTGCATCAATTCACCTTCACTGTGAGCCCGTCCCCCTCAGTCAGCCGGTGGACGCCGGCACTCGCAAGCGCATGGAGCAGTCCTGGCAGGTCCTGTCTCCGCTGGTGACTCAGGAGAATCGCGACCAATGGCGGTACTTCATTGAAGAGCTCGACGACGCATCGCTGCCCGTGCAGTCCGGTGAGCTGAGCGGTGCAAGAGATTTTGGGAGTGGTGCTGGGTCGTGCAGCGACATGCGAGCTTGCAAGCGAGGCTGCCAGCATAGCTGTTGCAGTCGAGTCGCAACTGCGTGCTGGTCTCGCGCAGCGCTCTGCATCAGTGCTTGCCGGTGCTATCTGTGCTGGATGGCAGCCACGGTCGCTCTCACGTGCGCCCCTGTCGCCTCGCCTACCCTCAGGAGTGACGATGCTGCCCGTGCATGGGCCCAAGTGGCCCGAGGGTCCGGTGCTGCCGCCGAGCATGCGCAAGAGCGAGCGGTCGGCCGCGGGGGGGAAAGGGGCGGCTGAGAAGAGGGGCGGCATCGCCCAGGGTACCGGGAAGGCCGGGAAGGGCAAAGACAAGGGAACCAAGGAAAAGGCAAAGCCTCCCAGGGGCGTGAGATTCCAGGAGTGACGTTACCAAAAGTGCACTGCAGAGATCTTTCCAACGATTATATCACGAAGATCAGTGACTTCACTGCATTACATTGTCGCAGCAATGACAAAGCCACCACCGGCGCATCGATTCGCTTCAATGATTCGTTACGACGCTAGCTCCCTGTCTCTGCGGCGCGTCAGGCGCCGCTTGTGGGGCCCCAACCTTTCTAATGGCCTCCCGCAAGCACCGCAACTTGCACCCGGTTCAAGCGGCTTGCGGGGCCTCGGGTGGCGACCCCCCCGCGCGCACGCACACCGCCCGGATCTGCTCCGCGGTCAGTGTCTCCTTGTCCTGCAGCTCTTGCGCCAGCGCGTTCAGCTCCGCCCGGTGCTCGCTGAGCAGCTTCTTGGCCCGCTCGTACGCCCCCTGCACCAGCCGCCTTGTCTCCGCGTCGATCGTCTCTTTCTCTTTGTCAGAAAGCGACTTGAGGTCCTCCTCCTTGAAGTGCACGTACCCCAGGCGCTCGCTGAAACCGAACTGCGTCACCATCGCCATGGCTTGCTGCGGGGGGGACCCAGGGATGGGGGTGTCATTTGGTGCGTGCACGGTCAGCAAGTGGACACGCATCCTGAACTGTCACGCCACTGGCCCCGAACCCTTTCACAGCCTCTCTCACCCTCCTTCCCACCCTAGCCAGCAACGCCACCCAACCCCACGCCACGGTCCCATCCCCCACCTCCCCGCCCCACCAGTCACCTGCGTTGCCTTCCGCAGGTCATCCCACGCCCCGGTCGTCGTCTCTGCCTCCCCGAACACGAGCTCCTCCGCCACGCGGCCCCCCAGCGACACGTCCAGCTGCGCCATCAGCTGCTTGCGGGACGTGAGGGTGCGGGAGTCATCTGGCAAAAACATCGTCATGCCGCCGGCCGTGCCCCGTGGAATAATCGTGGCCTTGTGCAGCGGGTGCGCCCCGGCTGTGTAGAGCGACACGAGCGCGTGGCCGCCCTCGTGGAACGCCACCAGGCGCTTCTGATCGTCGGGAATGACACGCGACCGCTGCTCCGTCCCGAACCTGCATGGACGCGCGCGGTGGTGGACCCCTTGCCAGCCGCAATCCCTTTTGCCACCCGCACTCTGACAAACCCTAGCGCCTCTCTAAGACCGCAACACTTGGCACACTTGGCTTACTGCCAAAGACAGCTGACACGCACCGGATGCGCTCCTTGGCGAACTCGAGATCGTTGGAGTCCACCGTCTCAAGGCCATCCCTGGCAGCCTTGAGGGCGGCCAGGTTGACGACGTTGGCGAGGTCGGCGCCGGACATCCCACTGGTGCCCTTGGCGATGGCGGTCATGTCCGTGCCGTTCGCCAGCCGCACCTTGCGGGCGTGGGCCTCCAGGATCTGCTTGCGACCCATCACGTCCGGGAGCGGCACATACACGTTCCTGCGGCACACAAAAGGAGTGCCACTCTCCTCTCCTCCCGCTCTCGTGACCCACACCACCATCCGCAGCAAGTTGGGAACTCCCTGGCAACCACCCCGCAACCACGGCCACCCTTGCAAGCGAGCCAGGAGCGCTGAGGTGCACACGCACCGGTCGAAGCGCCCCGGGCGCACGAGGGCGCGGTCGAGGCTCTCTGGGAAGTTGGTGGCCGCCACCACGATGATGCCCTCTTGCGCCTTGAACCCGTCCAGCTCCACCAGGAGCTGGTTGAGCGTCATGCGGGCGTACTGCTGGTCGCGGGGGTTGCGGCGGCCCCCGATGGCGTCGATCTCGTCGATGAAGACGATGCAGGGCGCCTGCTTGCGGGCGGCGGCGAACAGGTCCCGCACGCGCCGCGCCCCGACGCCCACGAACATCTCCTCGAACTCGGACCCGGAGGCGTAGAAGAACGGCACGCCCGCCTCGCCCGCCACGGCCCGCGCCAGCATGGTCTTGCCGGTGCCGGGCGGCCCCACGAGCAGCACCCCCCGCGGCAGGCGCCCGCCCAGCCTCGTGAACCTCACGGGGTCCTTCAGGTACTCGACGATCTCCTCCAGCTCTGACTTGGCCTCGTCGACGCCCTTAACGTCCGCGAAGCGCGTCGGCGTGCCCGTCTTGGGGGAGGCCTCCGGGCTCTGCATCATGCCCTTGAGCATGCCGCCGCCTGCACGCTCGTCGATCACTACGCTGAGGAAGCTCAGCATGAGCACCAGCGACGCCACCGACCGCACCGTCTTCCACGCCGACGCGCCCAGCGACGGCTCCGCCATCTGCACCACGACGGGAGACGCACGCGTGCCCAGCTGCCCCGCCGCCGCCAGCGTCGCCGCCCCCGTCGATGCCGCCTCCATGGTTGCCGCAGGGTTAGCCCCGGGGGGTACGGAGGGGGCCGAGGACGACGGGAGGAAGCTCCGGAACGACGCCCAAGGCCGGCTCTGCGCCGGCTGTGCCTCGGCCGGCCCGGCCATGGCTTGCCACCAGGGTGCAGAGGTGCGGTCGGCACGGGACGCCCACTCCCCCCCGTTCGCGGCAGACCGGTGCGCCCCGAGCGGCAGCTGCGTCTCGACTGCGCGAAGGCCCTCCGACAGCACGCGCGCCGCGTCCTGCGGGGTCAGGCGGCCCGACTGCAGCAGCGCCGCCACGTACTCGGCCGTGGTCTCGCGATTGCGGGGCACGGCGTGGCTCTCGAAGAGCTCCACCACCGCGGAAAAGTCGCCCTTTGCGTTGAGCATCCTCAGACGATCTGCCGTCGCCCGCGCGCTCGGCCCGGCGCTGGCAAAGCGGGGCGTCCAAGGAGCGAAGGCCCGCCAGGGCCTCCTGGCGGTGCGGCGGAGGTGAGAGAGGAGGGCGGGGCCACGCTCGCGTCCCGAAGTAGACGGAGAGCACGGACCGCGCGGCATCGCGGCTGATCCGACGGGCCGGGTGAGGCCGGCGCGACCACCTCCCAGCGTTGCCTCCCCCAGCGACGAGGCAAGCGTCCTTGCAGCTCCAAGGCCATCCTGTGGGACGAGGACATGCGAATGGGATATGCTACCTGCATAGGCACAGCCCGGCGCCACGAAGCCATGGAACAGCGGGCATCGCTCACAGAAGAGCGCTTTCCATCGAGATCGCTTCCCCCAGAGAGCCGCTAAGCGCGTTCGGGCCCTCCTGCGGTCCTTACCCTATAAATGTCAGCCCATGAGAGGGCGCTCTTGAGCTTCCCCATCCTGAGGCAGGAAGCTCCCCCACGCGTTCCTGTGCCCCCAGTGGCAACAGCCCTCTGCGCTCGCCAGCTGTGACCCACGCCCTGATAACTAAACAGAGCATCGAGGGCGGGGCAAGATGATGCTCGCGACGAGGCAGGGTTGCCCTGGACCGTCAGACGAGGCAAGCATCCATGTGCTCAGGGTCTCAGGGGGCCTTCAGCGCCCCCCAGCAACCTGAGCGTGTGATTCTTGCGTTGCAGAGGCTCATTCGCGTTAGGATGTCGGCGACTGCGACCCTCAGCTTCACGTCGACGGTGAGGGGGCCCCAGCGACACGAGGCCGGGCTCGGTCACTTAATTCGATTGTCGTTTTCCCAATCATGACAACTTTTCGGGTCGCGCCCGCCCCGAGCCTTTCCGGCTTCCCTGCATTTGTGGTCGAGGACTCACCCCGACTCTGCGGGCTCCCGGCGCTCCGATGGCGTGACCGCTGTTGACCTCAGCGTCGGTCGCAGCCGATGTCATGCGCGCCTCTTCTCCCGCCGCAACCTGCGGCCGGACTTGCATGGTTTTGCCCACAGCGATATCCAGCCTTCAGCCCGCCGCGCGGGGGCTCTCGCGTCAATGGCGTGCCCAGTGAGACTTGCTTATGTCCTTCTCTCTGTCGTTCGCTTTCATCTCCGCTGGCGTCCCCATCCCTGCGTGGTGCGGTGCGGGCTCTCGCAGCAGCGTGGTTTCCGCAGCATTGGCGCGGCACCTGGCTGCCCCCGTTTGTGCTGCGGCAACCCTCACTGCCTTGCCTGCCCGCCCCACCTGAGAGGTTTCTTTTCGCCCCTGGCTGTGCCGCATACATTGCCGAGCAGCATCGCGCCGGCCCGCGAGTGCTCCGGCCCTGCCGACATCTTCTCATGCTGTAGAAGTCGCTTGCCTCCATGGCTAGCCATCGGCCTCCTGCTCGCAGGCGCGGCCCTCGGCGCGGCCGGTGCGGAGGCCCAACAGCGTGAGGTGCCTGGCGATGGCGACCCAGACGGTGGAGGAGCTCAAGAAGGTCGTTGGGTACAAGTCCGTTGACGATTATGTCAAGGTGGGGGACCATGGCATGTCCATTTGCGATGCCGCCGCCCCAACACCCGAGTCGTCGACTCGCCCGTCGGCGCCCTCCCGGACGCCGCCGGCCGCCCCTCGCCGCGAGTGCCGCCTTCTACTGCGTGTCCGCAGTCGGGCATGAAGGTCGGCCTGGGCACCGGTTCCACGGCCGCGTTCGCCGTGGAGCGCCTGGGGATGAAGCTCAAGGACGGCTCGCTGAAGGACATCATCGCCGTCCCGACGTCCATCCGCACGTTCGAGCAGGCGAAGGTGAGCGGCGAGCGCGCACACGCCTTGCGTCTCGAGGGGGGGCTCGGCGCCCCGCGCAACCGGCCGCCCGGGGCTGTGTCGCAGGAGCTGGGCATCCCGCTCGCGACGCTGGACGAGGTCCCGCGTCTGGACGTGGCGATCGACGGCGCGGACGAGGTGGATCCGAACCTGGACGTCGTGAAGGGCCGCGGCGGCGCGCTGCTCCGCGAGAAGATGGTGGAGATGGCGTCGGACATGTTCGTGTGCATCGTCGACGACACCAAGATGGTCTCGGGGCTCGGCGGGTCCAAGCTCGCGATGCCGGTCGAGATCGTGCAGTTCTGCTGGAAGTACACGCTGGAGCGGCTCCGGGCCCTGCCCGAGGTGGCGGGCTGCGACGCCAAGCTCCGGATGGACGGCGACAAGCCGTACGTCACGGACAATGGCAACTACATCGTGGACCTCTACTTCCTCAAGGACGCGATCAAGGACGCGAACGCGGCCGCCGCGGCCATCAACGCGCTGGAGGGCGTGGTCGAGCACGGTCTCTTCATGAACATGGTCGACGTGTGCATCATCGCCGGCAAGAACGGCGTGGAGGTTATCCAGCGGCCGCACCCCAAGAAGTAAGCGAGCCTGGATACCGGAGAGACGCGCGGCTAAGCTGCCTGTTCTCTCTGGCCCTGCCGTCCTTTGAACGTCCACAACAACGGCACCCAGTCCCTGCGGGGGTGGCGGCGGCAGTCTGGTGGCGCGATTGGGCACTCGAGACGCGCTGCTCGCCGGCCAAAGCAGCGCAGAGAGCGTACCGTAATGCAGTGGAACTGCGCTGTCGCGACTCTGCGCCCGCCGACCGCTCGCTCGCCATCTCCAGGACTACGTGGTGAAGTGGGGCCCCGTCCGCGTAAGGCCCAGCCTCGACGTCCCTACTCCCCGCTGGGTGGTTGAGGATGAGATCGACCAGCACCACGTTGACCTCGTGGCAGGACTCGATGCTCACAAAGTGCCCCGCGGACGTCATGTGCACGACCGCCCGGATGCGCTTTGCCACGTCCAGACCCCGGGTCGCCTTGCATATGATGTCGTTGTAGCCCGACACGACGGCACACGGGACCTTCGCATCGAGAAGGGCAGCAAGCATGGACTTCTTCAGCCGCCACGTGCTCACGACGGCGCGGACTTGCCCTCGCTCCCCGCACGCGCTGATCCTGCCGTAGTCCTTCATGTTCTGCAGATACTCCTCCCTGAGCAAGGAGCGGCGCGTGGCGCCACCTGGGACGCGCTCGTCCAAGAATGCTGTCGAGTAGTGGCACTGCAGAGGAGCAATGGCGGGTGAACGGTCGCCAGCCAGCGCCAACATCTCACGTGTTCCTCAACCCAGTGCAGGAGCCGTCCCCACTTGCAGGTCGAGGTCCACGCGCTGCTCGTTGGTTTTGGCCCCTCCGCTCTTGGCTGCCAACAGGAGGCCGCGCAGGGATGGGATGGACCATATCCCGCCCCAGCCGACGGGGGCAAGGAGCAGGAGCGAGAGGATCCGACGCGGGTGCTGAGCTGCAGCGTACAGCGCAATGCAGCTGCCCATGGAGTGTCCGACTAAGTGGAAGGACCCCCAGCCAGCGTGGTCCACGGCCGCTAGGACATCCGACGCCATCAGCGCGATGCTGTAGAGGCGCTTGTCCTTCGGCTCCGAGCTCTTGCCGATGCCCCTGTTATCAAGGATCATGAGCTCCACCTGCGTGCCTCGCCATGCTGAGATTGTTGGGCATGCTGTGGGGGTGTGCTCACACCTGCGCCATGCGGCAGCAAGTGCGGACTCGCCTGAGGAAGCCGGGGGTCCCGGTTCGACCCGAAGAGACCTTCCGCTTGCCGGCGCCACATGTGCCTATCCGCCGCGAGCCCTGCGACGAGGACGACCCGCACGACCCCATCTGCCGAGGACGCTCTTGCCGCCCCCGCCAGGCGCCCCAGGATGCCATTCTCCCCGTGGTCCCCCTTCTGATAGCTCTGGGTCGTCAAAATTTCATAGAAGATCTCAATCCCATGCCCGCTGGGGGCATAGGGCATCGCCAATCACGCTTCGCGCAGCGTTGGCCCGTTTCGGGGGTAGCAAGCTGGCGTATGGAACAGGCGATGGCTTGGCAGGCTCAAGTCACGTCGAATGAAGTGGATCTTGTCGTGCCTCGGCATGGAAGGTGTCGTCCCTGTCCTTGGCCGGGGCTGCCCTAGGCCAGAACTCTCAGTCTCTGTGCAGTGCCGCCCCCTTCGCAGGGCGGGTGCGCTCGCCGCGTCCGCAAGTGTCTGCACTGAAATCGTCTCATCTGGGGTTTCGGGGGGTGTCCTCGCGTCCAACACGAACAGTGTCAAAGATCGGGGCCGAGGACGCCATGTTTAGCGCCCTAGGGCTTGGCCGGTGAGTATATTGGCGGATTCAATGTCGACCTCGCGGACGGGGCACCTGGAGCGCCTGAGGTCGCTCTCGGAGGCGTCGAGCAGCGAGCCCTCCCTTGGGGACGCGTGGAGACGCCCTTCCCGCGCGAGGGAGGGGTCCGTCTCTGCTGTCGCTACCCTACTGACCTGACACTACACGATGCGAGCGCTTGTGCTCCGCTCTGACCGAGAATTCGAGGCGCACCCTACTTGTTGAGTGCGCAGGAGTGCCAAGACACTCCGGACCAAGAAAAACACCCCTATGGGCTCCAAGGGACAGCAGTTGAAGCGGCACATCGAGGCGACGCTCGGCGCGGGGAACGTGAAGGAGGCGGTGCGGTTGCCACCCGGCGAAGACCTCAACGAGTGGCTCGCCGTGAACACGACGCAGGTCCGGGACGCCCGGCGCAGCTGCCTGGGCCACGATTGATATGTGCGCGTGCGCTCGCGAGCTTGGCGCGTCTCGGAGCCCTCGGGTCGCGGCGGGAGTCGCTGACGCGTGCAGAGCTGAACGCGCTTGCCGCGTCCCGCGCGCAGTTCTTCAACGCTGCGACCTTCCTCTACGGCATGCTGGAGGACTTCTGCCAAACCAGGTGAGGGCCGACGCGTCCTTCGCTGCTCTACTCAGCGCCCCAAGCCCCAACGCGACTACCCACCCTCTCGCGCGCGCCTCCCCGCAGGACTTGCCCGACCATGAACGCCGGTCCCAAGTTTGAGTACCTGTGGGCGGACGGCGTCAAGATCAAGAAGCCAATTAAGGTGCGCGGGCGCTCCCTGCCGTGGATGAGGTGCCATGGTGGGGGTGTCCATGCCTTGACCCGTCTCTCCACGACATGGCACGGCTTCGACCCCGCAGCTCTCGGCGCCCGAGTACATGGACAAGCTCTCCGAGTGGATCGAGTCTCAGCTGGACGACCGGAACATCTTCCCCGTCGCGCCCACCGACCCTTTCCCGCCCAACTTCAACGAGGTCGTCCGCAACATCTTCAAGCGCCTCTTCCGCGTCTACGGGCACATCTACCACCACCACTTCAAGCACGTCTGCAACCTGGGCGCAGAGGTGGGCGGGCAGCGCGGGGCAGGCGGCAGCAAGCATGTACGTTTTCAGCGAGCGGCCCGGCTGACTTGATGCCGTGGGACGCCCGCCACACCTCTGCCGGTTCCCTGACCACTCGCAGGCGCACCTGAACACGTGTTTCAAGCACTTCATGTACTTCACGCTCCACTTCAACCTCGTGGACAGCAAGGAGCTGACGCCGCTGCAGGAGCTGATTCAGGAGCTCTTGCAGCCCTGAGCGACGCCTCGCGACCCCGCATGACGCCGGTGAAAGCGAGGCGCGCGCGTCGTATCGTATCTTTCCTGCCACGCGGCGGCAGGCTCGGCCGCGCCAGCTGCCCCTCGTCGCTGGGCTGGCCCCCGCGCCTGCCATCCGTGGCCCACTTTGTAGAGGCCCGGGCCGTCCGCTCGGACTGCACTGCTTGATCGTTTGATGTGAGCCACCAGTAGGGTCCCCTGATCCATGCATGCGCCGGGCCTCACTGTCGTGTCGTGGCCCCGACCACAGTGGCTGTGTTCCCACTTTGTACCACGAAGTCCTAGTAAGAAGGAGCCCTTCTAGCCGTCTGGCACCTGATTGGCCGCCAGCGAATCGTCTATCTTGAAAGCCATCTCATCAGCTTCAATTGTCACGGGTGCGGGCATGATGCATGTGCCCTGGCTCGGCGCAAGGAGGGCCGGCAAAGGCTCAGCGCATGTTCTCCGCTAGTGCCGGCCGCGCCCTGCCCGCGCCCTTGCCCTGCGCTGCGCCCGCCGCGTCCGCTGCCGGCCGCGTGGGCACCGTGCGCGTGACGGTCGACACACCGTCGACGAACTTGGTGCGGAAGAGGGTGTTGGCGTTGTTGAACATGCCCTCCTTGAGCGACACCACGATGAACTGCGGGGTAAGGTCGGGGGCGGCGACCTGGAGTCAGCACCGCTGCACTGAGGAGTGTGAGCTCATCGCAGGCACCCGCGCCTGCCCTTGCAAGGCGCCGCTGGCACGGCAGGCCCGGCCGCGGAGTGCAAGCACGGGCCGGAGCGCGACGGGTCGGCCCCCGCCTCGCCCCGAGGCTCGCCTGGGAGTATGGGAAGTGGGCCTTAATCATGCGCCCGATGTTCTGGGTGTGGCTCAGGTCCAGGGCCGCGTCCACCTCGTCCAGGATGTAGATCGGGGCCGGCTGCGGGCACAACGTGACCGTCCGTCTTCCGTCTCCCGGGCCCTCAAGCGGGCACCCTGCCACGCGGCGTGCGCCCCTCACAGCGCCCGAGTAACCAACGCACCTTGAAGAGCAGGAGGGCGAGGATGAGGGAGAGCGCGAGGAGGGAGCGCTGTCCGCCCGAGAGCTCCGTGAGCGACTGCTTCCACACGCCCCCGAACGCCACCCGGACCTCCAGGCCCTCCAGGAAGGACCGGGCGCCCTCGGGGGGCTCGAGCTTGGCGGAGGTGCCGGGCAGCAGCGTGGAGAAGATGGAGCCGAAGTCCTTGTCGACCTTGCGCCACGTGGCGTCCAGGGCCTCGCGCTTCTTCTCGTCCAGCTCCGCAATCACACGCTCAATCTTGTCGCGGTCGTTCTGCACGATGCGCTTCTTCTCGGCCAGCTGCTGGTACTCCTGCTCCACCTTGTCGAACATGGCCAGCGCCTTCTTGTTGATCGACCGGTCCCTCTTCCTGCACGCAGGGACACTCGCGGCGCGTCGCCCTGTTGCCCCACCCGACCGCGCTGGCCCAGCATGGCACCCACCACCCGCCCCGGCGCCTCACTTGATCTCCGCCTCCATCTGGTCGTGCTCCTGCTGGTACTTCTCAAAGCCCCCGGCGCCCTCGGCCTCCGCGAAGTCGTACCGGGAGCCCGGCACCCCAAAGAAGACCTTCTCCGTGGCGATCCAGGGCTCCTGGCGCTCCATCTGCGCCAGGGCCCGCTCGGCGCGCGCCACCTCGCCCTGCGCCCCGGCCAGCTGCTGCTGCCGGTTCGCCACCTCCTCCTCGGCCTTCTCCAGTTGCCGGGCCGCCTGGGCCTTGCGGCGCGCCAGCCGCGACAGGTCCTGGTCGCACGCCCGGAGCTCCGCGCGCGCCGACTCGAGCGCCTCGCGGCACCGCGCGGCCTCCTCCCGCGCCGACGCCACCGCCGCCTCGGCCACCGCCACCTCGCCCTCGAGTGCCGCCACCGCCTCCCGTGCCGCCTCTGTGCGCTCCGCCACCGCCTCGCGCTCCCCCGCGGCCGCCTCGCGCTCCGCCAGCG